>OX465096.1:535772-798272 GCA_949987625.1 Chalcis sispes
CCGTCCATGTCGCCGCTTGATGGACGGACTCCGATCCGACATTCCGAGAAATTAAAGATTGCCGCTGATTTATAGAAATTCATATTTTAAATTATTGACCGTCATTAGCGCTCGTGCGTCTCTCTCTCTCTCTCTCTCTGTCTTCTTTCTCTTTCTCTGTTTCACCTATCAGGCTCTTGGTCATATGGTCACCTTCCACCTCAAGATCATAAGAAAAATATCTTTCTTATCTCCTTTATCTTTGAGCAACTGTTATTCTGGAGCAACAATAATGAATTTCAAACTTTCAAATGCTTCAATCTATTTTAATTTTACCGAGAACTTTTTACGATAAACAGAAATGAGTAACTAAGTCGTAAAATATATTCAAAATAAATTGGCACGTATTTATTCGAAATTATTTTTCTGTTTAAATAGAATAAAAAATAAGAAAACAAAAAAATAGATTTCTCATAATTACGAATATAATAATGACATCTTTTATGATAAAATTTTTATTAGAAAAAAATCACAGAATAAATTAATGAGTTCGAGACTGAGAGAAATGTTACTTTTTGATAAAAAAGCGGGAAAATTATAAATTTCCATTTCTCTCTTTAAAAAAATATCCTTTTCCGAGATGTCATTGAAATAATCTCGAGGATGTTAATTGCGCAGTATCCGTCACAGAGTTCTCGCGCTTCTATTCACCCTTTTGTTAACCGTTGAACTCTTTTTACCGGCGGCTCTCTTACTCTGTCTCTCTCTCTCTTTCTCTCTCTCTCTCTCTCTCTCTCTTTCTCCTTTTCGATTCTTGGTCTTGCGAAGCGTCGATCGCACACACGCACACGGAAAGTCTCGGACCTCGTCGGGGCCGTGTGTTTCTTTGGCCGTGCGTGCGCGCTCGGAATATATTATCGTTTTGTTCTCGAGCTCGCACGTATGGGCCGCCGTGTGCCGGGGCTGCTTGTCATTGGCTCATTTGTTAGATGCCATCCAAAGCATGCGGGGCCTTGATTTAATGCCTCCACCTCGCTCGCGTTCGCGCGATCTCCTCTCTCGCTCGTACTTTTTCTTTCTCTTTCTATCTCTCTCTCTCTCTCTCTCTCTCTCCCTCTCTCTCTCTCTCTCTCTTGGCTTCTCCGTCTCTTCGTCCGTTTCTTCTTCGGCCACGATCCGGATGAAGAGACGGATGAGAAGAGAGAGAGAGAGAGAGAAGAGGAGGAGATAGAAGAGCCTTCGGAAGAGGCCTCGAACGATTGGAAACGATCGAAGAAGGGCACCGGTAGGTTCGCGGTGCCGCCAAAGGGTTCCCGCATTCGTTTCTCCCGGTGACCTCCGAATGTGGGAGACTCGTGCGCGCGCCTTTAACATCTTCCTTGTGAGACGCGGGACGAACGCGATTCGTCAATGCGACGACAAACGCAGACCTAAAGGAGTCAACGGTGTTTTGCATCAAAACTTTATGTCGTCTCTCCAAGAAGCCGCGCGAGTAAAAAAAGGGGCCGAGGTATATTTGTTTACCGTGCTTCGAAATACGTGCCTTAGCCAAACTCAATACACTTAACACACATTTAATACCGTGAAGAATATACTCAGTCATTGCGGCACTTTCTACCCTTTTCACACCCGCCTCCATAAATTTTCACGCCTTTGTTTATCTACTGTTTTATTATTTTCGTAAAAATATTTACTTGATCGAATTTTAAGTTATTTTAATGGTTTTACATATGGAAATTCCATACTTTATCGATTCATATATGTATATATTATAGACATGATATTTTAGCTGTAATTACGGTACTTCATGAAGACGTGATGCTCCTCAGCAATGTCGCAAAGATTAATAAAGCAATATCTCCGTTCGATGTAAGCGTATTCGAACTAGCAACTCTATGCTTTAATAATCAACGGGTTTATTAACAAATTAATGAGCCGCGTTTGAAAATGAAGAAACAAATCATAAAGTATTCGCGCGATATCTCGAGGAAGAATGAGTCGCCAAAACGATTAAATTTAACAACAATAAATAGAGAATTATATTTGACAAGTGTCATCATTCAGTGTCCGGCGAGCGTGCCTACGCGAATTCCCGTGATTTACGGGAGTTGCGGGTAAAGTACCCGGTAAGTGCCCGAGGTATCTGGGAATTCATTAGGCAAAATAGCGAACGATATCGCTCGTCGACGCGGAGCAAGCGCAAAAGGCGCAAAGGGGGAGGCGAGGGGCAGGGAGCGAGAACGAATCGCGCGCGCAGAGACGCAGGGCGATCGTGGCTAATGTCGAACGATAATTCTTCGCCGCGGCTAATTAGCGAATCCCGCCGATGTAAGGCTCGTTCGCGCGAGCGCGTGCGCGCCATACTCGCGCGGCCAACGCGCGAAATCGTAAAAGACGCGGCGAAAGGCCCGAGCGCGAAATCGCACTTCCTGCCCGCCGCCGCCGCCGCCGCCGCCGCCGTCGCCGCAGCCATTTGTTTCTTTCATTAGCGCGTCGAGAGTTGAATAACTGCTTTCTTCGATTAGCTTTTACGGGCAGAGTTTCGGCGATCGCTTAAACCGTCGACTCGCAGAAACGTCGCTGTGGAGCTCGTCGAGTATGTAACAAAAGGTACCGCTTTAGGCGCACTCGAACACATCCAGGTGTTGAGTTTGTATTGAATAATGCGCTTTCCTCGAAA
The DNA here is from genome assembly GCA_949987625.1 of Chalcis sispes. Classification (NCBI taxonomy): domain Eukaryota; kingdom Metazoa; phylum Arthropoda; class Insecta; order Hymenoptera; family Chalcididae; genus Chalcis; species Chalcis sispes. Next base: position 538,432 of record OX465096.1, read on the forward strand.
CTCGCTGCCAAAATTCGCCTCTTGACAGATGCGCGCTCCTTTGGCTAGACTAATTTTATCGAGCTTATGCATATTCAGTGCGCGCGCACTTATACGTTCTATTTCAATTTCGCATAGAGCGCTTATTGGACTTTGAACGAATGCACGGCGTACTGGCCTCTCTCTCTCTCTCTCTCTCTCTCTCTCTCTCTCTCTGGAGTCGGTAAATTATATCTGGATATTGTTAATGGGCCGAGAATCCCCATTCGGAATTTCGAAAATGAAGAATCGCGATCGGTCGGAGGGATCGAGTAGCGAGAACAAAACGCGTTTGTTGTTGTAGAGAGAAGCGAGAACAAAACGCGTTTGTTGTTGTGGAGAAAAAGAAGGAAGCGTGCGCGGGGCGGCACTCACAGCGCCGGTGGATATCTCCACCTGCAATCTCGCATCGGTGCTAGAAGATAAGAGATAAATTACTTCGTAGCAGGTGTAGGTGGTCTCGTGCCACGCCACCTGACCGACTACCTTTCTTTTCTATCTTCCTCTTTCTCTTTCTCCTTCTCTTTTCTCCTTTCAATCTGAACATCTCGAGGTGCAGCTCTTTTTCCCGCACCATCGCTACTTCTACCTTTATCCTGCAACTTTTGTCCCTTCAAATATTTACTTTCACCTAATAAAACGCATCACTCGATCATTTTATTTTTTCAAAACTTTACGAAATTTCTAATGTAATTTTAAGAATGCTTTCTCCAATTTATTATTATTATTATTATTATTATTATTATTATTTTTTTTTTTTGTTTTTTAACCTATGTTTTATGATTGATTGTATTAATAATATTTTTTTTCGTTGAGATATCGTTACAATGAAAAAATTAATCTTTGCTCTTCATTAGTTTATCGTTCATTTTTATGCGGGCAGGTAGTTGATAAAAAAGTGCGGTAGGTGGACAAAAAATATTCTCATCAGAGCAGCTAAATGTAACAAATTTGTAAATGTATCTGCTTTTTTGCTTCGCAGCAATAAATTCTGGCAAAGGCGGCTCTCTCGTGTGAATGTTTCTTATTCTCGTATAGATGAGCAGCGACGCGTCGAGAAAGATAATGGAGTAGACAAGTTTCGGTCTCAGTCTCTCTCAGTCTCTCTCTCTCTCTCTCTCTTTCTCTCTCTCTCTTTCTCTCTCTCGATTCTCGATTTCTCGGCTCGGAAAGGTACGAAGGAAAAGAAAGACGAAGGACTCGTGATCATTCGAGCCCTTCACTTATACGGTAGCCGAATAGCCATTGGACGCGACGCCAAGGAAATCTAATTGTCGGGTCTTGGAGGCGCCGTGGCTCGCTCGCGAGGGCAAATTGCAAAAATAAACACGCTGCCCATAAGTGGAATGAGGTAATGGAGGGCGAGCGAGGAAGATCCAACTTTCCCCTCCCGCCTCTCTCAGCATTTTTTTCTCCCGCTCCTCCTCGGCAACTTTCAATATCTGGCTCTCCTCTCTTGTTCCTCTCCTTTGTTCGGGGCAATATGTGTCTTCCCTCCGTCGCTCGGCCGCTCCATACGACGACTTCTTCTTACGTCCTCCTCTTCATCGACTTCTTCGCAGTCTTTTTCGCTCGGACTCCCGTTTTCTTTTTTTGTTTTTTTTTTTTTTTCCCAGGGAATGGAAATACTCATTTTGCGGAATACGGTGGCTGGACTGCGGTAAGCGGCCAATGCTATATAAGATGCTGGTGTGGGTCGTGATTACTCGGGGATAATTATAGCCGACGTGCACGCGCTCTCGTACCGTGGATTTGTACACGCGGAGGGGGTGGCCGCGCGTCGCTGCCGCCCGTGCCGAGTAAGAAGTACGTGCAGAGCGCCGGCTCGTGTGAAAGACCGACCGAAAGAGAGATAGACGGCCGAAGGAGAGACCGGGATGGACGCTCTTTTGCCGAAAGAAAGAAAAGAAAAGAGGCGCAGCGAGCTCCCGAGGGACCATCATCAGTGCGTGAGGTCTGCGCTGCAACTTTACGCTCGCTGCATGCGCGAGAGGAAGGGAGAGAGAAACTCGTTTCGACTTATTCTGCTAGCGCTCAATCTCATCCATTTACTCGATAAGATTGATCTCGGACGCGAAATAAGCGCGCGCGCGTGTATTCGTTTTCCATTGCCGGACATCGTGATTCGTAAGTCGATGGGCGAGTTTTCATTCTTTTCCAGTTTATGACTCTTGCTCATTTGTTGAGTCAAAGAGAGAATCGGAATTTGGGCGCAGTCCCGTTGATTTTCTCTGCTTATCCGAGACAGCAGCAGCAGTAGAGAGAGGTAGAGAGAGAGAGAGAGAGAGAGTAAGAGAATAAGAGAGAGAGAGAGTAAGAGAATAAGAGAGAGAGAGAGAGATAGAGAGAGAGAGAGAAGGAAAGAAAAAGTGATTTCGGAGAAAGAAAGAGCTCCCGTGCGCGGCAATAAAAATTTATTATCGTCCTCTTTGATGAGCCGCAGACGGCCGACGATTTTCGAGTTCGAGGAAAGGTCATTTTTTGATATCACAAAGTTGCTCGACTAATTGTGAACGCAATAGAAAGAGGGAGAAAAAATATATACGAAAAAATCCTTTCGAAACGAAGCAATTTTATGGCCAGTTGGTGTAATTATTTTTTCACTAAGTGAAATTAACCGAAGTAAAATAAAAAATATGTTTAATAGCTCGCATGAAGTAGAAAGAAGATAAATGCTTCGACATTAATGAAAATGCAACGAAATTATTACGGTCTTATTGATTGTCATTTGCACCGTAAAGGAATACATTTTTGAATTTTTATATTTACAGCTTGAACATTTTATTAAAACGAATTATATATTATTAATTATTAAAAAAAAACAGAAAACAAATTTTATCGGCATGAAAATATGTAATTTATTGTATCTTAGATTTTAAAATTTTGTAACGGTTTAAGAGATGTAATAAAGAAAACAAAGCAATCGGTTTGCATTCTGAAAATTTAATTACGAATCGATCGTGCGAGTCGAGTAGGATATCGTCTCGATAGGAGCATCGTGCCAGAGATCGGCAATCAATTTGGGTTGAGGAGTAAAATGTACGCGCAAGACCTCGTCGCGCTAATGGGAGCCACGGTCTAATACCTCCCGCTGCGTCCAGCAACCAGCGTCCCCCTTTATGCTTTTCGCTTTGCTCTCTACATCTCTCTAATTCTCTCTCTTTCTCTCTCTCCCTCTTCCACTAATGGCTGCTCTTTGATGACAAATATCGGACGGAAGAAAATATATAAATTACTTCGTGGAAGCACTTCGGCAAAGAAGACGACGACGCCCACTGAAGCAGCGAGTCTTTGCGCCTCTTTCGCGGATGATGCCTCCTAATGCTCTTCGTTTCCATATTTCCCAAGTAATAACTCACTCCTCGATGATATTTACTCTTTTCCTTATCCTCCTCTTATACCGTATTGTATTTCAATTACGGAAGTTACAAGAAATGCATTAGCGATATATAATCGTAATTAAAGCATTCTTTTCTTTTGCTCTTTTTCTTTTCAATCTTGATTACGTCAACATATATGTATTATTTAGTTATCGGAGCCAAAAGTATTGGTAAATACTCGTGGAAATGCAATCCCAATTAAATTAAATCGATTGCAAAAGGTTTAGTTTAGTTAGTCGTTAGCTCGTTGCAAACATCCTGAAAAGGAAAAGGAATCAAAATTACTTAATTCATTGCGATATATCGCGGTTAACAATGTTGTTGATTACACATTTCTGAGAAAGCTCATTAACAATGAATTAAGTGAATGATCAATTTGCGGGGCTCTCTTCTCAGCGATAAATAATTTTTCCCAGGAATTCGTATATGCCTTTTACAAGGCAAAGATATGAGAAAGTAATTTCCTTCGCGTCATCGCGCGTTCACACGTATTTGTGCGCACGGCTCGGGCAGCTTGCACGTGCTCGCTTATATTCGTAACCGAAGCACGCGACGCGCTACTCTTTGACAGATTGCAAAAACATCGGTGCACCTTGATAAATTGCCCGCAGGAAAAAACGGCACGGGCCTCGAGAGAAAGAGTGTGAGAGAGAGAGAGAGAGAGAGAGAGAGAGAGAGCGAGAGGGGGGGTCGAAGGCGGGGGAAAACGCGGTATAGCGCTCGCCGCGCACACTACAAGCTCCGAAGGTCCGGCGAAGATGAAAAGCAAAAATAGATGTCATCTCCGAGGGTTCGGCTCCTGGAGGGGGAATTATATACGACTCTTTACGTGTGTGCGGGCTCTCGCGGGCCCCCTTAGTAATTCCAAGAGCGCGAAGAAAAAACTTACGAAATTACCAAGAAAAAGAGTAATATTGATAATGTATTAAGAATGGAAGCAAAGAGAATGGATACTCGGCTCTCGATGTTAAGGCAAACCGAGAACTCGGACGAGGAAATTAAGGGGCGAGAAAAAAAAGCAGACAAATATAGACAAATCGAGCAAAAAATGTAAATAAAAAAAAAAAAAAAAAACCAAAAAAAAAACCAAAAAAAAAAGTTTCAGAGGGCAGGTTATAGAAAAAAGTGAATGAAAGGCAAATGGGGAGGAAGAAAAACGATCGACAGAAACGAAGAAGAAACAAGAGTGCGAGAGAGGCGTCAAGAAGCGGATACATCCCAGGCTAGTTCCGATATTGTTCGTTTTAATAGCGGCGAGATAAAGAGAGAGAGAGAGAGAGAGATATGAAGGGAGGAAGTGAACCCTCGATCGGCTCCTCGCGCTCGGAAAGAGAACGAGAAAGTGGTTAGGGCGGCAAACTTTGTCCGCCTGAGCTTCGATTATCGTGATCTGGACAATGTCGGAGCACGGGAACCGGAAAAGGAAAGCGATATCGAGAAGCTGCTAATGTCTTTCGGCACGAAGCTCTGCAACTGTCCATCTAATCTACGCAATAGACGTTACATACATTTGTAAGAAAAGAATTTTTCAATCCAATAATCGAAAATCAATGGTAGAATTAATTTCTTTTTGTTGATTTTTCTCTTATTTTCTTTTTTTCTTTTTTCTTTTTTTATACGTCTTTTTTTCATGATGCCCGATCGAAATAACATTTATTGTAAGAAGAAATATTGGCGCAGGTTCAAGAAAAGCTTTGAGTTGGTAAAAGCTATCTCGGCAGTTCTCTTATTATTACGAATTATGTATACGATTCGAGGAGTCGGCGATGCCCCCAAGAGCTTTTTGAGCTTATTCCCATAAGATAAATAAAATCATCCATATGAGTATTTACGCAGACGCTTAAGAACGTAATGGCATCGAGCTCCTGATGGGAACTTACTTTATCCGATATTACGAGACAACGCCATTCGCAGATTATGTTCCAACATAAGCTTATAACGCGTTTCGCTCTCGTCGCTCGTCTGAATTCACGCCGAGACTTATGACCTTACGTAGGTATGTATATATATATATATATGTATATATATATATATACGACTTTCTCTTTGATTTTCTACATTATCAGTATCAAATACGCGAAACATCAAAATTTATTCAAATCCTTATACTATAAATAGTCATTTACTGTTATATTCTCATTTTATCGTAATATCGCCGATGCCGCAAATGTGCGCTTCATAATTTAACTATAAAAGGATCCGTAAATTTGTGAATGTCTCGGTTGATCGTGCACGAGAAACCTGCATTTACGCATTTGAATTCTGATTTATTATCAAAATAACGAAATAATTTTTAATATTTATCGCTCACGAAGCTATGAAAAAATTTGCTTTATTATTACAAACGAATGGTGGCAAATACTTCGAATTTAATGTAATGAGACGCGCAATAAAATGAGAAAGTTAGCATATTTGATAATTAAAAACGATAAGTTGCACGAATGATGAAAATTATCAGCACTCGCAATTATTATTAAAAAATACAAAGTAGCGAATATCAAATATTTTACTTCATTTTTCTCGACTAATTAGTATATTCTAATTATGATTTTATTTTTTGCCGCGTAAATGTATATTATTGCATGAATATAAATAAAGATTATGTAATTAAATAAATTGAAAAATGGGAGGTTAAACGAAAAATAATCTTGGAATCCTGTAAAAGGATATGCTTGCATCGTAATTAAAAAAAAATAAAGCGCAGAAGTAAATTTGTTCTTGCGATGTGCCGATCAACAAGACATTCTCAAGCGCAGAGAAAAAATATAAAACATCGAAGAGATAAAAGAGAAAAAATAACGTGGCGCCTTGCAAACACTAGAGCGAAGCCAGTTAAACATCTCTCTCTCTCTCTCTTTCTCTCTCTCATTCTCTCTCTCTCTCATTCTCTCTCTCTGGCTAACTATTGGAGCTGCTTTAGCACCGTTTTCACGTTCAGGCTCTGATCCTTTGTTGCTCATTTTTTCCCACTCAAGCACGCAAATCTATATACCTTTGCGTATACGTAAATTTACCTTTAAGACGAGCGTATATTATGCAAATGAGTCGTTTAACCCGACAGAGGCTGCGGGTCGTTTTTAATAAGTTGGATCGAAGTCGCGCACGCGCACCATCGAAATCACCGCTCGATCAATTAGTCATAATTCATTGGCTAAACTATCGTCGATGAACGACCAAATCATCTGGCTGCGAGATCCTTCTTTGCTTTCCATCTAGTCGCGGCAGCTTCAATGCGATTACTGATTGCTCGTATTTCAAGCAATACCGCGAGGCCGTTAAAAATTCGTAAAATAAAATCGCGATTCGTAATAATTAACTGACACTAATTGAAAACTTTGTGATTGGATCGTAATTTATAATTTTTAAACTTGCTATATATTTACGATGATTTGAATTATGTCGATAAAAGCGGATCTTAAAAAATTTAACTGCAAATACGAATTTATTTATCTCCGAGTTGCTTCAATAAAAGCAGTTCTAAACTTATTATTATCGTTGTGATCGTTATTTGACATGACGACGATTCAACATATCGAATCAATTCGATTGCGCGCACAAAGTATATCAAAATATTTTAAAAAATCGCGCAAGTTTGTGGATAGAGTTCGCGTATTGGCAACAACTTAGTATTGGATAAATTATTATTCGTGCATGCATGAGTGCATCATTAATGGATATACTACTATATTGTGTAAGAGCTTTTTACAGAGCGGAAGCACGGGCAACCAATTGTCGAAGCGAAATGGAAGATTTTCCATAGAAAGTTCTGGGAAATAATACGAAAAGAAGCCTACGCGCTTTCATATGTGATTGGAAGGGTCAGGAGCGCGAGACTTTTCGGAAGTTGTCTCCATCGTTGCCGCTTACATTTCGCACATTTTCACGGGCGAAGTCTCTTGTTTCGCATTAACCGCCCAATCCCTCACTCGTTTGGGTGCTCTCTCTCTCTCTCTCTCTCTCTCTCTCTCTCTCCTCGGCTTAGCAAAGTGCGATAATAAGCCCGCGGGCTGTCGGCCCAGGATCCGCAATTCACTTCGCATAAATTGAATCCTCTCTCTCTCTCTCTCTCTCTCTCTCTCTCGCTCTCTCTCTCGCTCTCCCTGGGCTTCGTAGGATCTCCGTAGGAAAACACACCGGAGAGGAAAGCCGAATCCGAAATCAACGGTCCGTACCGAATCATCGAGGCTTTGTGTGCCCGTCATTTGTGCAACTATTTTTTCCATAATTTCACGATTATGTTCTAACTCGATATTCGCCTTTCGAGCTCACTTGTTGCTTTGATTGAACAAACGAGCAAATTATTAATTATAGGTATACTTTAATGAGAAATTTTACGGATTCGGCTTAAAGGTGCGCTCGTAAAAAAGAAAACTCGACATTTCTAAAAAGTTGGTGGTTGTATAGTTGCACTTCCAAGGAAAATAGTAGTTGAAGCTTTTGAGCTTTTGGCGAATGGACGGGTGCGCTTATTCCCGAATGAAAACGACGACGAGGGCTCGCGCCCCGAGACGACAAAAGGCAAAGTAATCGTAGCTTGAAATTATAATAACCGGCCGAGGTTACGGTACAGAGCTCGGCGGCCAGTGGTGAAGCCAGTGGTGGGGAACCAGCGAGCGAGCCGCTCCCGGTCCCCGCCTCTCTTCGCCGAGCGTTATAATAAGTAAGTCGCCGCTGGGGTAATTTTCGCTGTTTAAGAGCTCGTCCAATTACATCCACGACTGAGTTTGTCGCCACTAGGACGCGAGGAAACGCGAGGGATGACCGCGCAAAGTCTGCCTATCAAACGTACTTCTTTACCCAGATATATATATAAAATTTTCCTTTTTCCTTTTTAATCAACGCCTCGGCCTTCTTCTTGCTCTTTGGCCGAGCGAGTGGACCCGGAGCTCGTCGGGCTGGCTGACTCGTAATTAGCATTTAACGCCTTCATCTAGCCGTTTCTGGTAATGCTCGCGAGGTTTTTCAAAATTCCCCGCTGCGAGTGAATTTCGCGAGCGTTGGAAAAAAGTCTCCCTGTCTCCCTCGCTCTCTTAAAATCTCGAGTGCCCGTGTGCCATTGAATAGAGCGCGGACAGCGGCTTGTTTGCGTTGACCCGTGTATATGTGTGTGTGTGCGTGTGTGTGTGTGTGTGTGTGTGCGCGTGTGTGTGCGTGGACTTCGGGAGAGGGTGAGCGAACGAGAACGAGGGAGAGAAGAGGGACGCGCGTAACTGCTCAGGATATTACGTAAGTCTGAAAAATGCCAGGACGAAAATACACGAATACCCGGTGAAACAAAGGGTTGGCCATCCTCAAAAGCTAGAGCCGAAGGCTCTGTGCAATTAACGACGAATAACGCTTAGAGGCGACGGCAACTCGTCTTCAAAAAAACAAACTTTCCTTTACGCGCTGCCTTTGTATATCACCGTGTGCTCGCTTTGTGCCCTACTCTAGCGCAAAAAATGTTTAAGTATGCAATATACGTACTCGCTCGTTTTCTTCCGTTTATGAAAAATTATTCTTACATAAGACCTTGGGACTGCGCATTCGGCGAAAATTTTTTACAAAAATTTTATTAATAATTAATTATATTTTAGAAACGTTCTGTGCGATCCATGCGTAAAAAAAGCACCTCGGACTTTTTGTAGCATTAGAGTGTAGTAGAAATACTTTTGATGCATTAAGACTTAACTGTAAAAAGATGCTCGAGGAAAGTGCAGAGAGATATCGAAGAGATTTTTGAAAAGCATGCGTCAACTGGGAGAGTTGATGTAGTTAGCGGCGATTTCGCATGATCAAAAGTTGGTAATTTTGGTGAGCGAAATTGGCTATCGCGCTTATTCTCCTGCGGCGCTGTGCTGCGCGCCCGTAAGATAACGACGCTTTGAGGCTTTGACCAGAATTAGAGTGCGGGCCGAGGCTGAGGTCAAAAGCACGGGGGCTACACGAAGGCGAAACGAGTGATTATTAGCAGCTCGTGGAACGCCGCCGTTCATCGAATCAGTACAGAAGCGAGCAAGAGCAAGAGAGAGAGAGAGAGAGTGAGAGAAAGAGAGAGGGAACGAAAACGAACGTGCACGCGAACGACGACACACACACACACACACACACGCGCGTACACACGTACACAGTAAAACGAGGGGAACGGTGTGTTTTCGCCTTGGCGCTAGAGAAAGCTGCCGTTGCCGGAGCACAAATCAATTAACGTGAGGCCTCGGGCTCTTACCTCGCTCCTACTCTCTCTCTCTCTCTCTCTATCTCTCTCTCTCTCTCTCTCTCTCTCTCTTTTGACGCAACTACCCTTCGTTCTCTACACGAAGAGACTCCTTTCCTTCTATTCACTTCCGATTCGCAAACCCAGAAACATAATCGCCGCTTACCTACTTCTCCTGGATATGAGCGAGCTACTGGTTTATGTAAACACATTGTTTATCGTTTTAATTACAATAAAATATATTTACTTTGTATATATATGTATATATATATATTCACTTTCAAACCTTTAGAATATTATTATTATTTTTTTTAATGTGTTATTTACAAGTTTAATTTTAAAATATCGATAATTTTTTTCAGGTGCGTTCGTTCGAATGAACGTCAATTAATACAGGTAAGTGACACGTGGACATGTATATATTTCCATTGCTGGTGCAGGCACTATTAAATTTGATAATTTTAACGAAACGACCCGACCACAGCGATTACTCAATGAACTTGAAAAAAATATAATAAAAATGCAGAGGGAAAAAGGGGGTCAGTACGCGCGCGCACTCGCCAGAACGACGAACTCCCCGGATGAATGTGGTTCTCGTGCGTTTAATTACGGGAGTATTTTATCGGTGCGGTACCATTTGCTGGAGCTCGTCGCTGGCGTCTCTTTCCCTTCCCCCTTTTACTGCATCCCCCTGTCCGTCGCGGGTTTCGTTCGTCCGGTCCATCGCGCATCGCGAATCGCATTCGCGTCCGGCATTCGCGAAACGACGACGCAACGGCAGCAGAAAGAGAGAAAGAGAGAAGCGCGAATATTTATGGGGTCCAAAGTCAAATTAGTGCCGTACTGCGCGTGCACCTTTTGATTAAGTATCTGTTAACTAAAGGTAATACTTAATAAAGTAACGCTGATTTAGTGGCTCGAATGAGCCGAGCGCGCGTAACCCCTTCCGCGAGAGTGTGAGCTCGATATGTGTGCCTTCGGCTCGTTCATTTTCCCATTCAAAATAAAATGAGATATTTATGGCGGCGGCGAGAGCCGCTTCCCTCCTCCTTCTCTGCTTTCGGTAGTGCTCGAGGGATCGAAGCCAAAGATAAAGAGGAGAGACGAGGGCTTCGATTCATCGATTTCCAAGGGAGTCTCGAACCGCACAGGCGCTCCTCAACTCTTTCGCTGCGTCTTATCTCATCCGAGGACGTTAATAGGATTTCGTTAATTTCTCACATTCACCTTGAGACTTATATGTACGACTATAATGTATAATGCGTTGCGCGCGCGCGCGCGCACGTGTGTAAGACTCGTATTTATTGCCTCGAGCCTTCGGATTATTTCTCCGATCGAAGATTTATACTTTGTTTAGCCGAAAATGAGCAAATCGAAAATAATATAAGCGAAACGGTGTCGGTTGTGTCCCCTCGTGCAGCTGCATTCCTCGCTGCTGCTCTACACCAAGCTTTCAAATCGACGGGACGATAAATCTCAACGCCGCGGCGGTTCTACGGAGTCTCCTTAGTTTTGCGCTCGTTTACCGATGACGCAGCCTCGTGTCGACGAATGACGCTAAGGTTTCGAGAAACACGGCTCGATTCTTGCACGATAAGAGCTTGCGGCGAAATCGAACGGATCTCGCGTACTCCAGTGTGTGTGTGTGTGTGTGTGTGTGTGTGTGTGTATGTGTAGGTGTGGCAGTATCAATCCTGTCCGTGGGTCGAAACTCCGGCGGCCGGCACACAGTCCTCGGTGCGGTCCTCCTGGTCGCGCGACCGATCTGTACAGCGCCATGCGTCTTTTCGGAAGAAGAAGGCGATTAGACTCGAACAAGGTGGCTGGGTGCACTCGGTGCTCGGCGATAAAACATTTTTACGTGCTCGCGGGCGACGTCCAGCGCGCGACCATTTGATTCCGAGATTAGCCGGGAATTTCGGGCGAACCCGCATATCAGCTGTGATTTACCGCGGCCCGTCGAATGCACGAAGCCGAAGCGCGAAGAAGTAGAATAGTCGAATAGAGAAGAAAGAAATCGAGGGGGAATCTCTTAAATTTCAAATTTATACCCGTAGCCGCGTCATAATCTTGATTCCGACGCTCGTCCTCGCGAACCTCGCGCTTTTTCTTCGCCTTCTCGAGCACGCGCTCACGGTGGGCTTATTTGTCAGGTTCCACGGTGTGTGAATTCGTGACTCGGGCCGTTTGTGCACCTTCCGCGCGCCGGATGAGATAAAATGCCCGTAAAGCTTAATTTATCGATACCTGATTAGGATTTACGGATCATGTTCAGCTTGCTCGAACTCGTGATTAAGCGCTGACAAGTGCCCCCTCCGCGGCGTAAGTGCTCTCGAAATTAATGAGCCCGGATGACTAGCTCGTTCGCTTGTAAATTCCAACGGATTTTCAGCGTTTGAGATTTTTCTCGCGCGGGAGCTAATTCCCGGGAGATATCGCGTTGGGGGACGGTCCGAGGACGGCGCGGGGACGGCGCGGGGACGGGACGACGACGTCGCGATCGAGTAGTCGCGGCAGCCAGCAATTACGAACTCTTGTTTTCTCGGCATCGATTTTCATAAGATGTTCGATTGGCGTTCGCCAATATTTTAAGAGGTATCGCGGCGAGGCTCGCCGCGCGCCGCTCTCCCGCTGGGCGAAGGATTTAGAGCCCAGTGGTCGAGACCGGGACCGCTCACGGTGGTCTGTATCGAGAGTCATGGCCATTCGATATCGCCTCGCTCCCCTCCTATTTTTTATTTAGCGCGTCGCCGCTTTTCTCAACGTAAACGAGACTCGGCCGCCGTGAGTTTCGCACACTGCGGCTGCGATCAGCGAGCTGTGCGCGCGCATCTTTACGAGCCGCGCAATTACTATATCCCCGGCATTAATCCGCTATTTATGGGATATGTGTAAAGGCGCGCGATACCCGCTCTTTTACTTTAATTAAAAGTCGCGATAAAAGGGCACCTCCGCGAGGCGGGCCCGTGATTTACCCCTGCGCATTCAATTTTCGACATTTGTAACCTTATTATCGGTACACGCGCATTCAGGTGGGAAGGGGAGGGGCGCGGAGTGTGGCACTGCCGGTCATTAGCGCGACTTAATAAGTGTCGCGGGACATTAAAAAGTAGTCGCGTGCGCGTGGCCAACGCTCGATTCGTCCATTAAAAGTCAAATGCAACAGATCCATTCAGTGCTCATAATTACTTACATGACCGAAAGCCAGGGCGAGAACGAGTCGGGGAAGAAGCGAGAGGGACGGCCGTCTCGACGCGACGCGTAAAAACTCGTCGTTATTAAAAAGTTTAAATGTCTATTAATTACACGGCCTGCGGCGCTGCGACGCGCGGGAAAGGGGAACTGCGTGCAGATCCCTTTCGCGCTCTCTCTCTCTCTCTCTCTCTTTCTCTCTTCCTCTCTCTCTCTCTCCCTATCTCTCTCTCTCTCTCTCTTCTGCCAAAGTGTCAAATGCGTTTAATTATCGCGAGTGAGCTCGGATGAATGGACGAAATCAATGGCTTTGCCCCCTCGCACTTCAAATTCAAGGCCGTCGTAATTTTTTACAAAAACCACAATTTCAAAGTTATAGCGACTCTTTTTCTTTCTGCCTCTTACATCCTTCTTCCGTGTTCATTTTTGTTCTGACCCTTTTTACATTCAGCGTTATTTTCTTGTTATATACATATAAATATATATATTACTTTTTCATTTGATGCAAAATAATTGGAACGACGACTGTAATCATTACCGAGAAATCAAATTTAATATTCATAAATTTTGAAACAAATTTTAATAAACTTTTTAATAAAAATCTATATATTTGACTCATTATTTAAATATAAAAAATATTTTATGGTTATTTTAGATTATCATTAAAAAAAAAAAATACATTAATAATTTTCAATGCTGTGTAAGAAAAATATTTAATTTTCTAAAAATTATTTCGATTATTTTTAATTTACGTTTTTAATACGGAACATAAATTACGCTTGCTTAAATATAAAGTCAAGTAAATTAAAATAAGTCGTTAAAGTGTAAAATTGCTGGTGAGAAAGATTCAAAACGCTGTTTTATTGATTCATCATTGAAACACACCTTCGAGGGAACCGCGAGATAAACTCATAATTCAGAAAGCTCCGATAAAGGTCGAGTCGTTCCTTTTGCTATGAAATACAGAATGATAGAAAGAGGCAGAGAGAGAGAGAGAGAGAAAGAGAGAGAGAGAGAGAGAGAAGAAAAGGGAGAACGAGCGACAAACGCAGAGAACACGATGGTACGCGAGTGCGAGACCGGGCAATAATGAACATATATCTTGGAGCGTCCGAGCGAGTCCGAAGAGGCAGAAACTCCAGAAGTGTCACCGAGAGCGAACTCGGGACACTCTCTCCATTCCCCCCGCTCGTCGCTCGAGCGTTTACATATTGTTGACCCGCGCCTGATATACGGCCGAGCCCGTGAACGAACAAGGGGTTCTCAAAATCGCGATTGGAGGTGAAATATCGATTTTGGTGCATCGAATAATGGCCCAATAAATCCGTATTTTTTTCTCGCGCGTGGATCGGTTATGCCAAAGAAAAATAAAAGGCCACGGAGCTGCACGACGGCATAAACAACTTGCCTCGAGCAAAAGTGTGCAGTGCCCTTGAAATAACAGCGATATAATGGTAGCTTTAATTTAATTCTCAATAGCCAAAGGATACATTAAGTTTACTACGAAATAAATAAAAGCTTTTTTATGCATCTTATAACATATGCTATGGCACAGGGATAAAAGTCTCGATTGATGCACGGCAAAGATTCGATGACTTCTGCTTCAAGAGAAGCGCGCGCATACTTTCCCACCGAGATTCCGAATCTTGTGCGTCATCGATGGAAGAAAACGACTTATCGGCCATAAAAAGCCAATCTCGCTTGCTCAGATGTCGTTCTTCCATAAATCGGCCTCGTGAAATTTTGCTACTCGATCGAAATGAGTGTCGGGATAGATCTCGTGTTTCCGCGAACTAGTGCACCGAGACTTGTTTTATACCCGACGATTAGCATAGCTCCAAAGACAATCGCGCTCGCGATTTCGAACGTTCAGAGCCACGGAACTAGGTGGACCGGGGTAGGGGCGAAGTTTATGACGGTGTCGTGCGCAGGGACGATCGTTAAATTGAGAACCGATATTGGCAGCGTTCCGCGGAACAGCTGCCAGAAGCATAAACATACGACCTCTCACTCTCTCTCTCTCTATCTCTCTCTCTCTCTCTCTCTCTCTAACCACTTCTCAGTTACTATTATTCACTTTCTCTTTTCAATTTTCCGATATAGGTTCTGCTTTATTTTACGCTGTTTCGAGTTTGTGCTGTCTTCAATATTTATATCGAAAATATTTAGTGCCATTCACGCGTCTTAATAATTCATCTTAATAATTAAAACTTGCTACGATAATTATAGTAGGCGAAAATTTTGTTTTTATAATTAATTTATTAAATATTTACGAAAAAACATTTTGCAAAAGCAAGTTGTAATCGCAACGTAAATAAAAATCACTTTGATCATGACAGTTGATGCAACTATAAACATGTATAAATTATATTGAAACGGTAGGCGAATGGATCGCCAGAGCAGAGGTAAGAAGCAAAAGGGAAGACAAGAGAGAGAGAGAGAGAGAGAGAGAGAGAGAGAGAGAAAGATAGCGAGGAAGAGAGAGGAAGAAGACGGGAGCAAAGCTCAGGGTGCAAAGGACTAATTTGTAAGCAAGTTGTCGGGCTGGTTTGACAGAGCAGTAAATACGAGGGCGATAGCGTTGTATATCACTGGGCCAACAAAGTCACAAAGCAGAGAGAGCGCAAGAGAGCGAGAGCACGTGAGGCAAACTTGGACTTCAAGGAAGAGTAAGGACACAAGCCATCGCTGGCCGAATGTACGCGCTGCTCGCTTATAGCTTCTACGTACGCCAAGTCGTACAATAGTTTCCACGGTAATTTCTCAACTCCTTCGCGATCCCGTGAGTATCGCTCTTCCTCGGACCTTAAATGGCTTTAGTTCGCTCGGCGTAGCTGTAACTTCCGGCTTGACTCGAGCACTCTTACCGAGTTATACGCAGTTATTGCGTCGCGCGTAATAAGATACGGTTTCAAGCGCGAATCGCTCGATATCGACCTTTCGCCCAGCCGGCTTAAGACTTCAATGTCAAGGCTGACCGACTCGTACTTTGCGCCGCGTATTGTTTTTCTTTTATCTTCTCTTCCGCAGCGACTCGTTATTATAATTATTCTCGGTAACTACACTCGCAGTACTTTGAGTTAAAAAAAAATAAATTTGTCAATGGTAGCTTATGCGGAGCTCTCGAACGCTCGGCCTTGCAACGACGATCGAAGGTATTTCATATTCATTGGCTGTAGCTCGTTTCTCGAATTTTTCAAGATTAAGATACTATAGAGAGCTATAAATAGAAGACGCGCGGTCGAGTAGCGAGAACAAGTAAAAAGGAAGAATATGAAATAAAAAAAAAAAAAAAAAAAACGAAGAAAAAAAAGAAAAGACGTAAGAAGGGGAGAGGTGCCGACGCTATATCGGCAAAGTCTCCTTTTAAAAATCGGAATGCTTCGAGGATCGAAATGTTCGAATTCCTTACAATTTACTATCCGCTTCGGACCCTTTCATCGTCCTCGACATCGCTCGAGATACGAAGGCTTCGGAGAACGATAGCGATTTACCTCGTGCGATCATTAATCGATCGGGTGCAGCAATTCGTATCATCGGAACTCTATCTCTTCAAATTTGTTTTGGCTTTCTTACAGCGCTATGTGTTCACATTATTCGATCGTTAATTAACAGGACTTTTTTTCTGGGCAAAATGAGAAATTTGTAATAAATGCGATACATTTAACCAACGACTCGCGGACATATTTCCATCCTACGATCTCTAGCCACGAGGTAAAATACTAATTACCTTACTTGGGGAATATAGCGTCGAAGCGTAGTGGGCGAAATTTATGAAAATTCCAAAGGAATATTTAAAAGCAGCAAAGGTAAATGACGGTTGCAGAAAGCTCTCCTCGAGTTTGGCGGACAGCGGTTCTCAAGCTCGAATACTCGAGCGCTTTCTGATTAACTCGTACAATCCGGAGCATCGAATCTCTGATTTTCGTTCTCTTTCGCTTTGTTCTACTCGTGTTGCTCTCCTTTCCTTTGCTTACCCTCTTATCTCCCTTCCTCTCGCTCACTTATTCTCTCTCTCTCTCTCTCTCTCTCTCTATCTATCTTCGCGATTTGCATGAGCGGGAAATATCTCTCTGGGTGAGTCTCGGAGCCAAGGCCATACTTGACTCTTTGCCTCGTTCTTTCCCCTTTTCCCCCTCGCTCTTTCTCTCTCTTTCTCTCTCGCTCTCTTGAACGAACTGCCAGCGACAATCCGAGAGAGCGAGCGAATCTCTTATTGGGAGCGCATTTTAATGCGAGTCTAATTTTCGATTTAATTTCGGTAAAAATGATCCGGAACCCCTTTCTCCGCAGGTCTCCTCTCTCGCATCCGTGGCTGTTTCTTCGCTCGATTGTTCTACTCCGTCTTCTCTTCTACGGTTTTCGCGGCTCTATAACCAGCTACGGTTCTCCTGCATTTGTTTTCTTTTCCATTTGCTTTTCGCGCTTCGTTCATCATTAGTTTTCGAGACAGAATTTTCGAGCGAGCGGGCTTTTATCTTCGCTCGCATTTGCATAATAAAACCTCTGCTCTAATTCTTGACGTAAAAAATCTTTGAAAATTAACTGAATTAATAAGACGGAGGAAATGTTGGAGATAAAGCGAAAGAGAAATATGGAGTTGGCTCATTTATTAATAAAAGCTTCGTCATAAAGTCCACCGCAAAAGCAATTCAATTCCGTCGATATTCTTTCAGCGGCTTATGCTTTTTTAAGAACTTTACTTTGTCGCCTACTCGGTCCCCACGAGGATCGCCGCGGCTGTTCCGGTCTTGCCGCGTTTTCTTATTAAACAATGCGGATGGCTGTGCTCCCGTCTCTCGCGGGAGTCCAACTTCAACCCTTCTTACCTCATTCCCCGCTTCCGTAACCCAGCTCACGAAATTTCAAGTCAATTGTTAAGAGTACTTTCCTCACCCCTGTAATCGCCCGATCGGTAAACTTTTTTCTCTTTTCGCTGGGCAAACTACGCAGCCTCGCTCGTCTTCATTTTATTATTAAATTAGGGGCCCGAATATTTTGCCGGTGAGATTTATGTTTCTTAGCAAGGCGCCGGCTTTGCCTACGCGATTAAAGAAAACCGCGCCTTCTCGAACCCGGTGCTCGCGTACTTCGTCGTCTCCGGGCGGCAGATGTCCGCTGTCCGCGAGGAGGAAAGGGTTGGGCTGCGAGGGCTGCGCGAGCGCCGATATTCGGGGGACGCGCGCAGCAAGATGTATGCGCTAATAATCGAAAAAAAAGTGTCCAATGAAAGAAATTTACGAGCGGCTCTAATTAAGGAGGGACGCGTCCGCTCTATGCTTCGGCGTCGCGAGTGCGACCAACTGCTCTTTTCTTCCGAGAGCGTTTCTTTTTGCTTTCTTCCACCCCTCTCTCCTTACTCTCGTTCAATGTCTCATTGCGCGCAACCCTTTCTATCCGAAGGGATTAATTAATTCAGAATGTATCAATTAAGAACAAGGTTTACTCTTCTGTTCGAGCTAGAATCGCGCGCTTTCGGCTCTCGGTTGCCCCCAGTCGACTCTTCTCGCATGGTCGTCTCGTTGTGCTTATTCTTTCCTTCTCCGATACCTTCTGTGTTTTCTTTCCTAACTCCCCCCTCCCCCGCCTCCGCCTCGTTTTATTGCAAATTGGACGTGAAAAATGACGCCTTGATTAATCTCGCGGATAATTTAAAAACGAAGGGGTTGCTTTGCATCAAGGAACGAGCGAACGAGTGAACGAACGAACCAACGAACGAATGGTCGGACGAGCGGACAAAGTCGAGACGGATAAAAATTCAAGACGCGAAATTGCCAATCAGCGAAGGGCGCGACAAGAAAGGGGCGAGAGAAATGGAACGCCGGTAGTGGTAGTCACCGAGAAAAGGGCTACGGCGTAATAACGTTAAAAAATTATCCTTCGCGTGGACTGAATTTTATGGGCACGCTTCGACGCGCAGCCGCCTCTCTGCGATTTAATCACTTTCTTTCGGCGGACTTTGGAAGAAAAATTTTTAAAAATGTAAATTATCCGGCTGGAAAAGTATTTCGCACTCGGAGAGAAAGAGTGTGTGTGTGTGTGTGTGCGAGAGAGAGAGAGAGAGAGACACTTTTCCTCTTTGCGGATGGGAAATAAAGCAAAAAAAAAAAAAGCAAACGTGCTAGGCGGAAGAAAAACGAAGTCGGACTTTTGATTTTTTGTGAGCCTTCCGCGAGCAGCCGTTTAATTGAATACTTGTGCGCGTCTCGTGCGTGAGCTCGGCATGTGAAAAGTGAATTTTCTCAAGTTTTATTGCGAAGGTAAGTCGCGAAGAGTTGAGACTAATGATCATCAGCGTCGCGCGAGCGCATGAGAAAAGGTGACGCGTCGAGGCTCGAAGCACGTAGACTTTCGTTTCAACTGATCTTTGCCGACCGTATCTACCTCGGTAAAGTCTCGTTAAAGAGGCTCGAGTAGGATCTTCCGTCGATTGCTCTGCTCCCCCCCCCCCTTCCTCCCCTTCCCCCCTTTCTCTCCCACTCTTGCTCTCTTTTTCGTTCGCTCTTAGCTCGGGCAAGGGAACTAAGCCGACGGCGCAAGAAGCAAGAACTTAATTTGTCTCTTGGAACGCGAGTGTATCGGGCCGATCGGCCAGATGGCTTTTCAGCGGCGTTCTTCGCGCGATCGCCGCATCTCTTTTTATTTCTTTCCAGCTTTTTTCTTCGCTTCTTTCTCTTTTGCGCTCTCCTTATTTCCCCTTCCTTTCGCCGTCTACTTTTTTGTTCTTCGAGTCTCGCAGAAAAAGTTTAAAAATACACCGTGCATTATTTGTGTTTAATATGTGAACGGTTTAAAATCGGAGTGTAATAATTCAACGGTTTTTTGTGCTGTTGGAGCATAGAAAAACTTTATCATCTTTTTTAGTTTTTTCGATTCGTGTATTTATTTAAAAAATTTGAGGCAATTGAAAAAATAGTTAGATTTTTTAATCGGAAACGAAAATCTGGTAAAAATACAATTTTAACGGATATACATATAAGTTTATGTAGATGATCAGAAATAGTTGTACGGACGAGCGAGAGCTACGGTAGAATGCGCGAGACGAGTGGTGTGGTCGTAAATACGAGGGATAGTCGATAAGTTAGCAAACTAATTAGCAGGCTCGCCGACAAAGCCGATCTCTCCGGAGCCGGGCGCGCAAGGCACGATGCACGTCTGTCGCCAGCAATTTTGCTTTTTGCATGTCTCTCTCTCTCTCTCTCCTCCTCCTCCTCCTCCTCCTCCTCCTCCTCCTTCTCGTACGGTCATTGCCGCTGGTTTGTTCCGCTCCTTTTATTATTCGATTTTGTCCTATCTTTGCCAGGCGTTCGATCTTTTTTTATTATTTTTCTTCGGGTTCGACCATTCCTATCGTTTCTTAACGATCCCACGTGCTGTGCGCACTGCAAATTCTCAAGGGCTCATAGTTACTTTGCCGAGAATCGATCGATCCTTTATTTCCTTTGAAATCGATAAAACTATAAGGTCTTTGATATTTTAAGCAAACTTTATTAAATTATTTTTTGCGTAAAAAATGTTAGCTGAGCAAATTCTTGTCACCGAGCAGCGTTAAAAAACATGCAGTCATAAAATTATCGAGCAAATATGGGGTTGAAAAATTTGATTAACTTCGGCACGTAGTTGAGCCATTATATCGATATCGAATTATCGATAAAGTTGAGAACTGGGGCGAGAAAGGAAAGTTGGGCGGAGGAAGCGAAACGTGCGGTAAAATTTTTGCGAGAAACTAATGATTGCGCGGTAGTGTTGAAATTTTGAGGCGGCGTAATCGAAGAGTTAGTTACTTTGTATCGCAAGGCGCGAGCGCGCAAAGCGCGGTCCGAGCTCGCGGATACAAAGAGGAAAGATAGGGGAAAGGGAGGGGGAGGGAGGGAGACATTAAGCGCGGGCGAGGGAGTACACAACCGCAGCGGTAACGGCACAGACAGTGGCGGAGGCGAGAAGCAGGAGCCTGGAAACCGTCATAAAGGTTCGGGGCTCTCTCTTTGATACGGCGAATACGGTAACGTATTTAGTTAGACATATCATTTGGTTTCTACCTATTGTGCGGACGACGAACAAACTTCCTATTTGTTTGAAAGCTCGGGGAGGGTGGCCAGGGAGGCGCGCGCATGCCCGCGCGACCTACAGAATCCGCACAGACTCGTGTCTTTCGTATCAGCGAGGTCGCGGGGAAACGCTTTGTGAAATACGCACGCGGGCGCGCGCAAACGTCGCCCCTTTTCTCCTGAATCGTTATGCGCGCTTTTCGCAATTATTATCATCATCATTATTATTATTATTATTATTATTATTATTATTATTATTATTATTATTATTATTATTATTATTATTATTTCGAAACGATACGTCGGCAGCAGAAGCGCCACATGTACTCCAGTTTGATTGTACAATAGACAGGACTTGCGCTCTCGTATAGATTTTCTCCGCGTTCGCTCTTTTGACGATGACAAGACTTGAAAAGGTTTGTAATTTCACGTGCTACGCTCGCATTTGTTAAATCGTCGTAGCATTATTTCCACCCGGCAAAAAGACAAAATAATTTAACGTGGCGGTAGCCGGTATATTAAATTTTCATTTTTATACTCAATGAAGAAAAATATTCGATTTGAATTGCTGCATTTGATCGCCGATAAAAACATGAATAAACACTCGCTGTTTATGTCCTAAGGAATTTGAAAGCATTTTTCGAGCATTAACGTAAGCTTTTAAAATATAAAAATTACTTTGAAAACGTCATCTATATAAATTGTTTGAGAAAAAAAAGAAAAAATATATATTTTCAAGATGTCTCGATTAATTTTATGATAATATGTAATAACCCTTTACTTACGTTTGCCTTACAGGATTAATAAATGTGTCAGGAGGTAGAAATTGCGACAATGTTCCCATTTATAAAATTTAACTCAAGCTTTTCAAAAGAGGTAAACTTATATATAATATATTCGAAATACTGCATAAAGGTTATAGAATTCGATGGCTCACCTGCAGCGCGTCGAAGCGAGACAACGCGACGGGAGGGGTAGAGATAGAGATAGAGATAGAGAGATCGAGAGAGAGAGAGAGAGAGAGAGAGAGAGAGAGTGAGAGAGAGAGAGTGAGAAAACCGGAGAAAAAGGAAAAGAAGAAGACGGAGGAACGACTGTAACGATCGACATACCTGCGAGTTGCCGAGAGGATCGGGCCGAGGCCGACGTGCCTCGATAGATTCATCGAATACTATCGAAGGAATTTCGCGAACAATCCGGACCAATCGACACACCGCGACTCTCCGTCTCTCTTGGGAACCAGTCGCCGATCCGCGTCTCAAAGCCGCGCGCTGGACTTGTGTTAAAGGGCAGGAGGAGAGCCGCTCCCTTCGCGCGACGCAGAGAGGCTTTGGAGCCAAATTGGTACGAAGTCTCGCTCGGTCGGTTGGTCGCGCGCGTGCGCGTGTGAGAACAGCGCCCGTCGGCTTTAAATCAAGGAGAGGCCCTAATTCTCGCAAGAAACGCGTCCGTGTCCGCGGCCCGTTGTTCCCAGGATCAGCTGGCGGGCTGACGGCATTTCTCGCGGACATACCGTCCGTACCTCGTCGACCGGTTTACGAACTGGGAGAGCGCGCGAGCGCTGCGCGTTTCTTGGATTTCGCGCGCTCGGGCTTGCTCGCGGCACAGAAATTGAAAATCAAACTTGGACGCGCGAGCCTAGTCGTATCCTTGCCCCGATATCTCCTCGGTCTCCGATATACGTCTGCGTAGCTTGTCTTCTTTTCTGATTGTGCTTTTATAAAATATCTGATGAGTCAGTATTTACAATATTGTGCATTCTCTATCTATGTGTTTTATCGATACACATTAGTAGGCCTACTGTACTTTTGGAAAAATCTCGAATATCTTTGTATTATCGAACTTATCTAGATTATACTATGACATAATAACCCATTACAAAAAAAAAAAAAAAAAAAAAAAAAAAAAAAAAAAAAAAAAAAGTTGTTAAAATTAGTTGCATCGTTTTCTTCGATAATATGGAGCTCCATTAAATTTTTCCACTTTTCTCATTACGAACCAGTCGCAAGTCCAGTAAATATTGTTGATTCGATATCTCAGTGCATGATACGTTAAACAAGGATCAACTGCGCGTCGCGCACATAAACACACCGGGGAATAATGTAAGAACACGTAGATGTAAGCTGTGCGACCTTGACTAGGTCGAGCGTGCACTGGCCTCTTACGCGCGTGGATGTGTAATACACGGATGTGCAGTAACACGTACCGAATGAAAATATTTTATTTAATCTACTGCATTTTTCTCTTAATTTTTTCCATTCGTTGCCAGTGCAAATACTTTGTTTACACGTGCAAATGGATCAGAATTGCAAAGTTTTTAATCGATTTTTTTTTTTTTTTTTTTTTTTTTTTTTTTTTTTTAACAGCTTTCCAATTACGCGTGGAAAATAAAATTTTAAAGCCGCGCGTCAGCCGCTCGCCGAGGAAAATTATTTAAAGTACATGTGTTTCGGAAAATGTTACCGCGCATAGTTTTAATAAATTATAGGTTTCGAATAGTTGAATGCCGCGAAAATAATCCTAATAGGCTCGAACGATCGATGTACGAAAAAAAATTGAACAGTCTACTAAAGTGTGGAATTCGTACCGTTGCGCGGGGCCGTTAGCACGAAGCTCCTTTAAACAACGTGTAAAACTTGTTAAAGAGCTAAGTACTGGAGCAATACAATGCTTATAACGGATAATGAGCTAGCAGGCAGACATCGGACGCTCGAGAGAAGCATTACGCGAGCCGGTGGGCAGCCCGCGCGAGCGAAAAGTATCGGCAGCCCGTTCGCGACTCGTAGTAACGACCGGCCGACGACAGCCCGATAAGCGGCGAAACCTTCTATCTCTTCGAAGAATCTTCCGGGTGAAGAGAACTTTCAAAGTCCTGCACCGCTGGCGCTCCCGCTGACGAGAGGCTCATCGAGCGGCGCGTAACGTTCTCCCGCGGGGATGCGTTCTCGTAATAACACGGTACGAGCGAGGAGCACGCGCCTCGGTCTCCCCCTCGGAGGCTCCGGTTTATGGCGCTCGCGCCGAGGTGTGCAGCTGCCGGCGAGCGCGAGAAAACGATAATTAGCTCATTTCAATAATTGAGAGGCGCGCACGTAACGCATCTGGTGCATTCGTTGAAAGCTTCATAAAAGATGCGCGTAACTCCGCTAGTGCGCACGGGAAAAAGTAGGCGAGAAGAAACTCGAACGGGCTCGACTCGACGCTCGCTCCGTTCCTCCTCCGATTTACGGCCCTCGGAAGGCTCCTCGCGCGTGCCTTTACGCGGCAGTAAAGCCGCGGTGCTAGCGACCACCTCGCGTTTTCTCGCGAGTTGGCCCGTCCGACGTCGGCGGGCTGTCGGACGGACGGCGGACGGCTCGGCGCAATTATTCCCGCGTTTTCCGCGCTGGACACCACATCGCCGGCACCGCTCGGGCTGTAAAGCAAAGCTCCGAGCGCTCCGAGAAAAAACTCGTAAATGCTCCGACAAATATACCACTGTACATTTAAACCTATTACAATATTTTAAAATTATTACGTTTAAGCTCTTTGCTAGCTGTAAAGATTTTAATTAGCGGCGTAAAATCGCTGGTCGTATTTATATTTTTTCAAACGATCCTCCCTGGCGCGCTCGTACCAACGAAAATTACACACACATTGTTTTACGTACATTCTTTTACTTTTGCTCTTGCAAAATTATCAGTTTGGTAGCAAACGCTCGAGAAAATAAATCGAAAATATATTATTTGCGAACAGTCCTTGAAATTTGTAAGTAGAAAAACAAAGTTACGTTAATTATATACGTGCGGTATATCGTAACGTATTTTTAGGCGCGGAAAAAATTTTTTTCCGAGCGGAGGCGGTGGGCGGCTTGGCCCACATTTCCTTAGCCTGCCCAAGGGAAGGGGAAAGAGATATATAGAATAGGGGCTCGCGATTAGATTCGAGTCGACTGTAAGTGTGCATAGCGGACGAATTTAAATTTATCCCGGCGAAGCGTTATCGCATGCACCGCACCGCCTTCTACTTTTTTACCCTCCTCTTTGCACTCGGGCTCGTTTTTATTCGTTTTCTCGATTTCTTTTTTGTAAGTTAGTTGTACAATTTATTTGCCAGCGTTAAATTTAGCGCCGGTGATACTCAGTGCACTCTGACACGCTATCGTCTCGAGTTTTAGTTACGTTACTTTCATGACGATTGCACTAACAGCCCCCGCCTTATCTAACAGAAATTAACTTTGGTTTTTTTTTTTGCGCGCGCGCGCGGGCTGCTCGCCACCCCAGCCACCCCCGCCAACCCCGGCGCCGCTGCCACCGCCGTTGCCACCACCGCTGCTACTGCTACTGCTGCTGCTGCTGCTGCATACTGCATCCAATAAACTTTTTTAAATATGCGCATTCCGGCAAATAAATCGTCGATTTAGAAAACTTTATAATACGATATTCATCGCGGCACATTTTTCTCCAGATGGTTTAAAGGAAAAGGGGATAAAAGATTGGTGGCGGAGTTGAGCGGTCGGGGCGAGCGCGACGCCAGAAGTAAAAAGGGGACGACTTGAGGCAAAGAGAGGGGGGGGGAGGTACGACGTCGTTAAACTTCTTGAAATTGGAATGCAAACAAACCCATTATCGTAAAATCAAAGGGGAAGACAGCAGTTCGTTTAAAAGCACACGTCGCGCGCGGACGACAACGATGACGACGACGACCACAAACAGACCTTCAACGCCACAAGCCGCACGAAAAGTATGAAAAGTAATTAAATCCACATTTAGACTTTTCCTTTTCGCATTATAATAGCCAACGCGCTCGAGTTATCAAACCTTTATTAAAGATTCTCATATTTTCCCAACAATCGCTCTTCTATTCTCTTTGTTTTTTTCTTTTTTGTTTTTGTTATCTTTTTTCCTCTTTTATTCATCTTTATTACCAAGGTTGCTTGCTTGCTTGCTTGCTTGCTTGCTTGCTTGCTTACTTACTTGCTTTCTTACGTGCATACTTTTTTTATAGTCCAATTATTTGTGCTTGACCTTTTTAATCGAATGCGCGATAGATTCGTTCAAATGCTCCAAGTTTTAAATAAATTATTAAAAAAGTTAAATGAACAATATACTTACATATCAGGTGAGCTTAATTTCATAAAAAAAAAAAAAAAAAAAAAAAAAAAAAAAAAAAAAAGCGTTGGCGTGCCTCGAGCGGCGCGATATCGTCAACGCTTCGCGAATTTGAATCACCTAAAAACAAGTTTCGTGACGAAAAAGTTAAAAAGGATGTGCCCAGCGTGTCGGGCTTTTATTGCTACATCAACAAATCAAACTTATCGCCGCCTTAAAAGACGCGTCTCTTGTCAGCGATGGAGGTAAAGTCGCACCCGGAAATAAATTTCCTGAGGTAATTGCAGTTTTTAATTTATAACCATATAGTTCTATTATTAAAGTTTAATATAATTGTATATCATGCTTTTACTCTGCTCGTTGTTTTTATTTACAATAAAAGAAAAACTTGTGTGCATCGAGCGAAACAAAAGCGATTGAATATCAAAATACTTATTGTTAGATTAATAAGCGGCTCACGCCGATAGTAGCTGCTGCTTTTTCGGAAACCAATCGGAAAGCATCACGCTAAACACACGCAATATCGCGCACGCACATTTTATTCCGAATTCTCGTGCTCGTTAATCGAACTAATTTTCTTCATCCGTTGGGCAAGTTAAGCATTTATTATTGTACATACATTGTATTTTTTTTTTTTTTTTTTTTTTTTTTTTTTGTTTTTTTTTTTATCAAAACAGATAAACACATATTCGTTTTCGATGCGTAAACAAATGATAATATATTGTAAGTGAAAATTGAATAATTTTAAATGAATCGTAGGTTCGTAAGCTTTCATCTTTGTTAATTTATTTTAATGAATAATTTTACCAATACAAGTCCTTGTAGAAACAATAAAATTTTCCACGTTACAATTTTCTGATTGTGTGAAATAATAGAAAATAGATTTGGGCGGTGATTAGACGTCTTTGTAGAAAGCGTAAACGATTGTTCCCCACCCTATGCGAACACGTGACCAATCCTTGTTCATCAAAACTACCTGAGAGATGGAAGAATAAAGACAATGCGTATACCAGTAGATCTTGTATCTTCGAGCGGTCTTAATTAACCAACATAATAGAAAATTGAGAAATAACTTTTATTTCAATAAATAAACAAATTAAATGATAAAATTGCAATTTTATTTTCTTTTTTTTTTTTGCAAATACGTACTCGATGGATAATTTGAAAAATTGCTTTCGGAAAAAAGATTTTAATGGATTTTATAAATCAATTACCTTAATACATATAAAGTATAACGTGCGCCAATTTTTTCTTTAATGACTTAACGTATTTACGTTTTTAATAAGGTATGCAAGTTATTTTCCGTTTACGCTCGGTTACGCGCGGTTACGGAGAAAAAGTAAAAAAATTTTGCTACGATTGCCACGTACGAGATATAATACGATAAGTCGCGCGCGACTTTCTCCGATTTCTCTGAGACTTCTCGTAGGCTCAAAGGGACATTGGATGAGCTCGGCTTCGACGAGTCGTGAAAAGTGGAAAAGATATATCCGGTGAAATTGAAAGCGCGTCGCGAACGTACGCAATTACGCGAGCGTAAACCGGTAGTTCGCGTACGCGCTGCGGTTTTATGGACGTCGAAGGTACATTATACACCGTCTACGCTTATGTATCTTATACACGTATGTCTATATATATGTGTGTGTGTGCGTGTGTGTGCGTGCGTGTGTGTGTATGTGTGTAAACAAACTCAGAGCGTGTGTTCGTGCAGATAAATTTTTTGCGTTCTCCTTATACACATAGGCGTGTAATGCGTTCCGCATGTCTACTCATAAATCATTCGTATAACGCGAGTGCAAAACATGGTAGCTCGTTGCGATTGTTATGCTAACTATATTCGTCCGGTATCTACTTTTATGTAGCTTACGTTTCCTGCCAGAGCACCTGCCGCATTAAAATATACCTTCCTTGAGAATTGCTTACGTTTAATTGTGAAATCGACGGGCGAAGCCTCTCGCGTCTCTCGATGTACGGGTATAATCGATACGACGCTGAGAAATGGCATTGCGTGTCGGGTTATCGAGCTGCCGTTCGAGCGAAGGATGCTTTTTCGAACGAGATCGATGTACCTCTCGCGGTGCCTCCACGTGCGCGTGGAGACTGCTACATAATAATGTACCTATCATTAATCCAACCGCTCACTAATAAAGTCATTACATCGATATCTGCAGCTTTCGGCTTATGAGATCATACCGAACAAGTTGCGAGTGTCAAAAGTGACGAACAAGAGCAATTACGCGAAAGCGACAAGGTTGTAAGAAGTATTCATAAGTATATCGATCGGCTGGCTACGTAACCTTGTTACAAAAAAGCTGCATTATTTTCAAACGCAATTATAATTATAGAGCTAAGACTAAAATAATACCAGAGCGCGCTTCGATCCGGCATAGTGTTCGACGTGCTTATAGAGATAATGCACCGAACAAAGACTCGTAAATGAAATCGTAATGACTGTGCTCACACGAGGACAAGGAGGTTCGTTACGCTCGTTCGCTTTAACGTCCGTAATTGGCTCGCGGTTTCTTCGCTCCTTCCGACGCGAGGCGAGGGACGTTTCTTGCGCGGGTACGAGTCCCGCGGCCCCTCCGGAAACTATGACTATAAAAATGCCCTGGTGAGATACGCGAAGATACGTCAAGATCTGCCGCCGCAGCACCGCGGCTGAACTAAACGAAGAAGACGACGACGACGACGACGACGACGAAGACCGCGACGATGACGGTGCAGTTTTAATCGCCGAACACCTGCTCGCTCGCGTCCGTTCCTTACCTTCGAACTCGACGACCCCGACGCTCGGACCGATGTTTTTTTTCCGGGTAAATTTCGAGCGCCCCTCACGAACGAGTTTACCACCAACGTTCGATTCTCTTCGGACCTATCTAATTAATATAAATTGATCGAATTTCATGCCAATTAGCTTGTTAAGTTTTTATAATTTAGCATTGACGCTTCCGATCTTATTAGAATCTTATCATCATGTTGTTTAAATAAATTAGTCGTTAAAATTTCAAATATAATAGTAATCCCTGTAATATATATATATATATATATATATATATATATATATATATATATATATATATATATAGAAATTTATAAGATTACCGAAATTATTTTACCATCAATTTTTTTTTTTTTTTTTTTTGTTTTATAATTAATTTATTCAATTGCATAGTTGATACAACGATAATATAATATAACAGTTTTTATATACAATATTTAAAATTTTATATCAATGTAACAGATGTCGATGAAATGATTAATATAACAAACGATAATTCGCCAACTGATATTATCTTAATTTAAACTGCATACAAGAGAGGGGAAAAAATGTATGAGAAAAAAAAATATAAAATACAGAGCAACGATCACGCCTCTTGTATCGATTAATTCAATTCAACGTTCACACGTCCAAGGCAGATGCTATGGTTCGCTCGTTTAAAAATTCAATAGCGAACCGGAGGAGGAATCGAGAGAGAGAGAGAGAGAGAGTAACCAAAGACGAGCACCAAGTGAAACGGCAAATCATCGTTGCGAGTAGCGTACATTTGCTGCAGGGCCTTAGGGAGGCATCGGACCTCGGCGTAACAAATGTTAACTGCAAAATAATGAAGGGAGCGGCCCGCCGCGTCTTCCATCCTTTTTACCGGCGAGAAGTCCGGCGAGTCAAGAGGGAAGCGCCCGCCGCCTTAGCGAGCTTACACGGCAAAGAACGAGGAGCTAGCTGCCGCGAGAGTCGACTCGAGGGGATGAGAGCTTCCGGCGGATACGTGTCATTTTTGTCACGATATCGGGCGTTATGGAACTCGAGGAAAGACGAGCGACGCTCGTTCGCTCGTCGTTGGAGCGTCTTTATTTTCTTATCGATGAATGATCTGTAACCGTCGTCATCGCGCTCATCGCGCGTGACTTCGCACGGAACTCGCACTCGCTTGTTTCTTCTACAATTCCGTCTGCTTACTCGCCTCCTCTTCGATTCTGTGGGAAAGAAAATCGAAGCGTGACTTTAAAAATAACATTTCATATACCTGTTATTAGAAATATATAGCATTATCATATTATACACATATATATATATAATTATTTTGTTCATTCAAGAAAGCAAATTGATACTGTGATAATTAAATGTATTTAAAATGTACCGACACGAATATAAATATTTAAAAAAAAAAAATATTCCATATATATTTTGTGAAAACACACCAACGTTTTGAAAAATTCATCGCCTTTAGAGTATGTAAGATAGAAAGGAAATAAATTTTATAATACTTAAAATTTAAAATATATTATTAAATTAATGGTTTATTTTAAATTATTTAAAACTAGTGCCAATCGGCAAATCCGATTGGAATTTTCAAAAAAGAACAAATGGATTGGCTATTATTCGGTAGGCGTCGGGACTCACGCCTACTAATTATAATTCTAGACGTCGTTACGGAACGTGTACTAGTGTCGCCGGCGTACCGGAGAAGCTCCGGGTCAGACAAGCGCGAGCGGTAACGAGAAAAACCCACGCGTGTAACCAATGGAAGCGAGAAGTCAAGGAGGTGGGGGGGGGGGGGGAGGAGGAGGGAGAGCAAGGGCAGCCGGAAGGCAAAGGCCAAAGCGAAGGACCGAGGTGCGAGAGACCGAGCCGATGGCTCTCAACGCGAAGGCTTCGCTCGGGAACTCGGGCCCAGGTAATTACTCTCGAAGAGTGACAAAAACCGGCGTCTTAATGCAAACGGGCGCGCGCGCGGCCGAGCGCCCGGCCGTAACTCGTTAATTACAGGCCGCCTCCGATTGATCTTTGGTCAGTCTATGCGCGCGACTTATTGCCGGCTCTCTGGCTCTCGCGCGACTCTTTGAGTCGGCGTACTCTTTGCCGCCGCGTGTACTTCGATTGCGCTCAAAATCGCTCGCCTTTTGGCTTCTTTTGAGGAAAAAAATTAATTGGATACTAGATGAGAGTAGCCTCCCACTAATTTTCTTTTTTCGCTCCGGTCACTGCAGCGCCGCACTTATTTTTATTGACACTCGTAAAGAGCACCCGTCGATATATACCCTCTCGCCTCCCGCCCAGTGTCTTCGTTTTCGGCTCTGTTATTAACGAAATCTTTTACTTCTATTTACGATGAGAATAAAATATCCATTCAATTTTCTGTATAAATATAATAAGCGGTATCCGATATTTCCCATGAGCTTATTTGCGTTAATTTATATCGAATTATTTCTCAAATTGTGACTGGATAAAATAATTATCGTTAAAAAAAATAAATAAACACATATCGGTTGATAACACGGAACGGTTCGAAGCTCGTCGCGACTAACAGGTGCGAACTTCGGTTATAGCAAGGTGGACGATGCTTTCATCGGCTCGACTGGTCTTTAAAATAATCCTGCCGCACGAGCGATTTTTTTGTCCGATCCAAAAACTCGTCTCGTGCGTCGCCTCGTATCGAGCAAAAAGCCGGAGGATCCTAGTCGAGTGTACGTAGCCCCTTGCGTACGCTCGGTGCTTCGCGCGAAATAACGTCGATGCGCAACTCGGCGCGACGAGCAATTTGCAAGGTGCAGCGCGTCGCATTAGTCAAGGCACCTATCGCTGCCCGGCCATCGCGTAACGGTAATGCGCCGTACTCGCGCGATTCGCTCGCTCTCTTTTATCTCTCTCTCTTTCTCTCTCTCTCTCTCTCTCTCCCTCTCTTTTCCGCGGCAGCGAACTGCGATGACGTTAATGATCTGTTTAATTACCGAGCGACACGAAAAGCGTCGCACCAGTGCCAGCGTGCTACTGCAATTCGCATTAAAAAATGCGCGCTCATTGGAAAAAGTAACTTGCTCGCTCTGCAGCGCCAATCAGATAATCTTCGAAATAAATTTTTTGCTTATTTCTAGTGTTATGCCTATTTGAGACTGTCCACCTTGTGACGTCGGTTACTTTAATTAATTTTCTCAATTCCGCGATACAGTTGTACATTTAAACTTTATACGCGAATGTTAATTTAGCCCATTAGTATAAAAAAAGATAATATTCTTGAATAATTTTTATTCGCTTTTAATAAAACTTGTTTATGTAATCGAATCTATCGTTGGTTATATTACTGCGACGAATCGAATAACGTTAATTATTTATTGAATTAAATACTTAAATTAAAATCAACTCTTTAATTGTCTAATTCGATCAATCAACTGCCTTTATAAACGAACAACTTCCTTTCGTAATCAATTACTCCGGTAATTAGCGACGAAACGACAAACGGGCGATAGACCTTTTACATACGTCATAAAATATACTAATAAGCGAGGATTTCTACGATAATAACAAGAGCAAAAATACAAGTTTGCTAAGAATCAAAGAAATTGAAGAATTTGAAAAAGCAAAAACGCATTGGTCGCCGTCTTGGATGGTCATCACAAAAGATGATCGTCTATAAAAATATGATGTAGCTCGTGCGTTTTGTGTTCGGGTATCGGGGGGCCTGGATTATTGATGGCGTATTGAAACGGTATGAGCGCGGTGATAAAACGAGTTCGGGGGCCCGAGCGCCGCGGAGGTCCCCACTTAAAGTCTTGGATTATATATGGCGGGCTGGCGAGAAAAAGAGAGAACGTGAGAGAGAGAGAGAGAGAGCGACCCGTTGCTCTTGTTTCTTTCTCGGTCAGCTACGGGCCCACACCGCACGACTCCGAATATATTACGGCGAGTCTGAGCCCTTCCTCTCTCCTTCTCAACGGGTCTGTCTATCGGCTGGGTGCTACTTTTCTATCTGATAACAACGCTAGCTTTGTATTTATGCTCGGTCCGCTGTGCAATCTGCAAACGAATTTTATCTACTGTGTTTGATATACATAGACAAAGTCTCTGTCTCTCTCTCTCTCTCTCTCTCTTTATGTCCCCCTCTCTCTCGCTTTCTTCTTCTCCTTCTCTGCCTTTCTCCTCTCTTATTCTTTGTATTAGCGTTTGCTTTTGATACAATGAAGATTTTTAAAGGGATGACTAATTGAGGTACGAGCAAATACATCATTCGCTTTGAATTTATCGCACATCGAGGGGGAATTAAAAATTACCGATGCTTTTTATCTCGTACGCCGAGGATAAAAAGAGCGCGCGTTATTTATAGGTCGTTTGAGAATTACGAGCCTTCAGTTATCGTTATTTTTTTATCGTCCTTCTTTTTCGCGGTTCCCGCTTTCGTCCTTTTTTCCGCAGAGATACACTGTCTGTAGAAGCAAGAGCTCGCAATTGTCAATAACTTCATTTGTTTACAGCCTCGTTAAACACTCGGACTCGCGAAGAGCGCGTCGATGCGAGAGCGAGCGGAGCGCGCGATCGTTAAGAGAGCCGTGCGATGACGAACGGACGTGATCCGGCAATTTATGCCGGACATCAATTTTCCTCAATTTGTCCGGAGGCCGTTTTACAAGCTCCGCGCGGCTCGCTTTCGGGCCCGCGGGCTCCGGAGTCAAGACGTCGACGTCTTCGCGGCCTTTGGACCGGACAACCACTCGCGAGAATAGGTTCGTAAATTAAGCAATTTGCTAATGATATTCTCAGGTGACTCGTATTTCAGCTCGCGCGTCTTTTAGAGCCGGCGCCGTCCCGATGCGCTCGATGATGCCCGCGACAACGCTGGTGTATGTGTATGGCTTTAGTGCGCGGGCGGCCCCTCGCCTTTCTTCTTCGGTCTCTTAACGCTCGTCGCATATTTTAGCTTTGAAACTTATGTATGCATTAAGAAGGTAAATAGAAACCAACAGTATAAGAGACTCGTTCAATGGTCGTTAAACATTCCTTGAAAAAATTAACCAACGTCGATCAAAATTTATAAATAAATTTATAAATAAATTTATAAATAAATTTATAAATTAAATAAACAATATCGTTGTCCTTTTCCGTCATTTATAGATGTATTATTTTAATAATCTTTTTGCAACGTATAACGCGGATTTTTAATTTTTAAGTATAGACATACATACGTATATCTGTCTAATGTAAAATATAAGGGATCAGCGTTTTCATCTGCGTTTTAATTTTGTACAAAGCATTATCTCGACGTTTTCCCTGGTGGGTATCGGAGCTTTTGTCTGGAGGATACAATCTAATCAGGGTCGCCATGGTCACAGAGAGAATACGCACCGGATTATTTACCGTCATATTTCAGATTGGGATTTGCGAGTTGCCAAGTTCGCCTCGGTGGCAATAACGAGCTCGCGCGCTTCCTTTTCTAAACTTCCATAATCTATTCCTCGCGGCCCCTTTTCCAGCGAATTCACGGGAGAGCGAGTCCTTGTTTTTGTTTAGTGCATTGGGTTTTTTTCTTCCATCGCTTGCTCTTGTACGATATGCTCTCGGCGCCATGCAGAGGACCAACTACAATCGTAAAATGACTCGAGATACACATTGTGCGTTATATTATTAAAAAAGTTTATTAAATAATCCTTAAAATATAATTTTTTCTCTTAATATTAAATATACATGTGTATTCGTGCGTACATGTATGTGTATAAAATGATAAAATATTTGGTTAAATCGATGAAATCCGTATTGGATTAAAATTTAATGAATTTATGCATGAATTTATTGCATAAAATTGCGACTACGAGAAATAATAAAACTTTTGATACGGAAATTAGGAAACGAGGAAAAAGAAACGAAATAAGTTAGCGGAAGCATCGGGGAAAGTTCCTCCCAGGATAAATAATCGTGATGTCCTTTGACGAGGTAGCTTATGTGTTTATATATTCGGAAAGTATTCCAATTAGGGGTATAAAGTTAATGGAGTCTATCGTCGAATAATTTCGTGAGGTTAGAATAAATACGCGGAGCATACAAGCGCGTGCGTCGCGCCCGCCGTGTACGACGGAGGTTGGCGTGTCGTGGGCTCGAGGTCGAAGGTGAGAGTTAACGAATGAATTGCCGGATATATTCACGGCGTGCGAGCCACAAAGGAGGCGAGCCGCCGAGCCGAGCGCGCAAGACCTTCCCTTAATTAATATAGATTACTTCTGATTGTATATTTATCTATTAATTCATATTAACGATGGGACAGTCGAGCGAACGTCTTCGAGCGCGGCCGCTGATTCGGCTTAATCAGTCGAAGGGTTGTAAATTGATTGATGTCGTGGCTTCTTCTTTCTCCATCTCCTTCTCCTTTTCCTTTCTTAATATCCTGATGGCGTCTCGCTCTTGCCATTTCATATTTCACGATATCAATCATTCGCTCGAGTCTCGCTCCTCCCCGTCCCAGCTTCTCTTTCGTTCGCTCTCGCCGAGCAGGCGAGTTTAGAACAATAGCACTCGCGACGCGATACAGTCATCGGCATTAACTTCGCATCGATATCACAGAAGAAAAGAATAAGAATCGGGCCTAGTGCAGGAGCGAGCAAGCGACTCTCCGACTTATCCTCGGCTTTTTCTGATTGAATGGCTTCGCCCTAGGCACTCGACTGAGTACTAGTCGCGAGCTTCTCTTGTCCCCTTACCCCCCCCCCCCCCACCCATCCACCTCTTCCTCCCACCTCTGCTCCTTTCTCGTTCTCTCTTTCTTTATTTTTTACCGTCTTTGTTTAATTCGAAAAAAGGTACGTCGTCTCTTGCTCGGTCTCCTTTCAGCCGAGCGACACGCTGAGCGCCGCAGCGCGAGGAGGACTCGCCCGACTGCCTGCGACGACTGGATATCTGAAATCCCCAATATTTTTAAAAGCTCGCAAGAAGCGCGCGGGCGCGCGAGCGAGAGAAGGAGGAAAGACGGAAGAGCAACGAGTCGTCGGTGCAGGGGAGCCGCCGCGCGAGATCGGAAAAAAGGGCAAGGGAGCGCGGGATCGAGAGAGGCGAAGGGCTGCGCGCTCGAGCTTGCTCTCCTCACCTTCAAAGGCGAGCCTCTCACGAGCAACGGCCATTAAAATACGAATAATAATTACGAGAGAGCGAGAAAGAGAGCGAAAGCGAGAGAGAGAGAGAGAGAGAGAAAAAGCGAGGCTGGAATGATCAGTCCGCTTTTGACGGAGCGATCGTCCATATCAGCCGGCTGCTACTGTTGCCGCTGCCTCCCTTTCTCCTCCGGCCTCGCCCTCGCGTTTTCTACATTTTTCCTCTCGTGCTCCGCTCCCTCTTGCAAAGCCACCGGGCGCTTTTTTTATTATGATTATTATTATTATTATTATTATTATTTTTCGCCGCACGCGTGAGAGAGCTCGGTTACCGTCGCCACCGTTGGCTTTTTAGCGAATACGACGAGCGTCATTTTTACTGCCAGCGTGACAAAAGCAGGAGATGCTCGCGCGCTTCGATAGCGCGTTTTTAATACAGCGAAGAGAGAAGCTGCCGACAACAGTACTAGCAACAGCAGCAGAAGCATCAGCGACTTGCCCACTGCGGTGCGACAAATTTAGTAAACTGTGCATTAATTGTTTTTTCAGCTTTTTTATAGCCGCGGATATCTTTATTAAGTCACCGCGGTTGCAATTCCTTTCCTCGTAATTACTTTTACAGAGGTATACCTATACACGGTGTTTTGTAATCGGTGGACCAAATAAAATATTACATATATAATTTGATAAACTAACCACATTTTTCGCTTTTGTCGAAATAAAATATCTCTTTTATCCCATTTTTATAGCCCGATGCACAATTTAAACTTGTAAGCAGGTTTCAGCTTCGTACTGTATTATAAAAAATTTAAGCAATTTAAAATACAAAAAAAAAAAAAACAAAGACGGTAAAATTTTTCGATTAT
This sequence comes from Chalcis sispes, assembly GCA_949987625.1. Classification (NCBI taxonomy): domain Eukaryota; kingdom Metazoa; phylum Arthropoda; class Insecta; order Hymenoptera; family Chalcididae; genus Chalcis; species Chalcis sispes. Next base: position 575,071 of record OX465096.1, read on the forward strand.
TTTTCGCAGTGTTAAATTGTTAAAGTGCGAAACGATATATACTTCTTGTCGGAGAAAAACAAAATCAAGTGTGCTCGGAAGAATTTACTGAACGCAAAAAGCCCTCAGCGAGCTTTTGCTTTGTTTTTCCAAGCGCGCAAGAGACAGCACATAAGAAATTTAGATGGGAAAAGAAGCAGAAAGAAGAATTCCCTAGCAGGTTTTGCTGGCGGAAAATAGCTAGAGAGAATGAGAGAGAGAGAGAGAGAGAGAGTGTGAGAGGGAGAGAGAGTGAGAGACTGGAGTTTTCACGCGAACGCGTAGCTTGTGGCTCGGGTATCGTAAGCGAAGCGCGTCAGCCGGAGCGCGATAAACGTCAAACGCTATTGTGGTGTAATAATGGTGGATTTAGCGTAATTATGTCCGGTGCTCGGCGCGCTCGACAAAGAAGATCGCGCGGCCGAGTCCCGGGCCGGTGGGCCGCAAGAAGTGTCGCGGCGAAGACGGCACCCGTGATTGCTCGTTAACGTGGCCACGGCCCCGTGTCTGTCACGAAATAGCTGATTATCATCGTTCGAGGAAAGAGCGAGAGCGCGCGAGACCGCTACGCATCGCCCTTAACGCCGCGGACGCCTCTCCGCTCGCATTCCCCGCTCCCTAGCGCTTCGCTGGCTGACTCCTTTTGGATACCGAACGCTATTTCCGACTTATTCAAAATAAATACGCTTTGAACGTTTTCATCAAACATTCTTCCAATTAAATTATTCACTAATAATAATAATAATAACAATAATAATAATAACAATAATAATAATAACAATAATAATAATAACAATAATAATAATAACAATAATAATAATAATAATAATAGTAATAATAATAATAATAATTCATTGAAACAGTACATACTATAGATCTAAAATACGACGTTTTTAATTTACCAGGCGCGGGTTTGGAAAAATTCACGCTTTGGTAAATTTAGAAATCACTAAAGCGGCACGTCGATTTATACTCGGGAGAAATTGTTAAAGTGAAATTTCGAAGTTATGTACACAAGTATGTCGTTAGTGTGAATAATGGAAATTGTCGAATTATTTCTCCGGTGTGATTTGAATAATTACAGTACACGCGTGAGCGAGAATAGTTCACACTTGAAAAAGGAAAAAGGAAAACAAAGAAAATAAAATAAAAGAAAAGAAAAAAAAAGAGAAAAAAAAGGAGGCACATAAACGCAAAGAAAGCACACACAAACACGCGCACAGTCGAGTTCATAATCGTCCGTTCACACATCGGCTATGCGCATAGTCACGCACTTTACCTACATCGACGAACGCGTGCGCGACACGCCGCGCGATTCCGTCGGCGCTTCGAACGCGGAATCGCGTCAGGAAAGACGCTTATTATTTCAAGCTTCGCTTGTTTCACATCAGACCTTAACGAGTGGGTCGTTGTCTCTTTTTTCTTTCTCCTCTGCGTTTACTCGGCAACATAGAAAAGTATTTCACGCAAGGCGATAAAAAGTCGCCGCAACGTTAGCGCGAATATTCTACCCCGGCGCAAACGACGAACGCTACTCGCCGCCACCGCCGCGGGAGCGTTTACTCTTCGACTCGCTCCGCTCTGCCCGCTGGAATTATTTTGTTCGAGTTTACGGATGCGAGAGTTTGTCACTCTTTGCAGAAACGGAATAGGAAACTCGTATTCTTTCTTTTATTTTGCTCGACATTGTCGGTTCGGGATGAAGAAGGAGCGGACAATTATTTCGAGCAAAAAGTTGACGATCGAAAGCCTTTGTTTTACCGGTTGAATTATGTTTTCTTAGCGGCAGCCCGTTAGGAACATATGGCAAAACGCGAAACAACCGAGGAGGAGCAGGCGTCGTCGCCGAGGTAATAATGCGCTGCGGGCAAGAGCCTTTAGACGCACAATTAAAATAATATGTAATCGTTAATTTCGCGCAGGTAGGCACTTTTCCGGTAAAAGGGGTTTCGCTCGCACATTTACCCAAGGCTCACGACGGCGTGGCTCGCTTTTCTCCGGTGTTTCCTCGAGCGGAACCGACGATCTGTCGTCGCGGGAAGCGCTTCCGTAAGGAGAAAAAAGTCGCGCGCGGCTCGGCCTAGAAAAGCAACGCGACATAAATTGAATAGGCCACGACCGAGCGAGGAATAGAAGTTTTCCTTCATTGTCGTCGGATTACAATTCCACGGGAATAAGAGTTGAGGTGGCGAGCCGAGGGAGATAATGAGGCATCGACGGCAGCCGTAATGCATAGGATTATCGAGTTTTCCCATGCTCGGAGAGCCCGCGCGCCCCGACATCGGTCATTACCGACACATGACAGTAATTAATAATAAAGCGAGCATCGCAGACGCATCTATGGATATACATATATAAACATTTATATATATGTGTATATATATATACGCACACATGTATATCTCGGTCATTGTTGGCCGCCTTATTTTTACCTCTTTTTCTTCCTTCGCGCGTACATTTTTCCGATCCTCTTTGCTGTTATATTTATACCGTCTTTTCCGCGCCCGAATGAAAAGGAGTAGAGGGGCGAGAGGGAAAAGGAGATATTCGACGAGAGCGGATGCTAAGGGACAGTTGCGTGAGCTCACGATGGCATTGTTGCCGCGCTTCTCTCCTTCTCTCCTGGCAAAAGATTACAAGTGTGCTCGTCGGTCTTTATACCTATCCTGCACGTACAAGACTCACGCGCTCCTCTCTTCCTCTGGCTCTTTTCCTCTCTTTTGCTGACTCGATTTTCCCCTCCGCGCGCATACTATATCTGTGAGCCGTCGAGCGAGCGCCTTGTAACTTGTAAGTAAGAACACACGGAGGTTAGGGAACAGAGTCCGTACAACAGAGTCGGGCTAGCCAACTCTGTACAGAAATGTCAAGAGAAAACCATAACGTTATAATTTATCGCCGCGCGCTCTATTGTGGCCGTCTTTCGCGGAGGCGGTGTGACGGATCGGAGAGGAAGAGTCGCGCGGCTGAGAGAGAAAGAGAGAGACAGAGAGAGAGAGAGAAAGAGAGAGACAGAGAGAGAGAGAGAGACAGGCTGGCTCTTTGGTACCGTACGGACTCGAATCAGTCGCGGGAGAAGAAAAGCTCTCGTTTCCACGGCGATCCGCGACATTCATTTGTACGCATAACGCGTGCGTTATTTATATTGTCAAACATCCTATGAATTTGAAGCTCTTCTCAGCTCACACGCTTTAATTTTTTTAAGAATACTTTTATTACGTACCTCGCGTCACCTGATGGAAATTAATTGACGCGCAAGCGTATTATCGAGTACACGGCCAATGAGCCGAAAGACATAAGTAATTTTTTAAAGTTGCGGTGTGCAATAAAACTCGCTGGCTTGGGTGGCAAAAGAGTCAAGGGCAAGGAGATTCTCGAGTAAATTATTTGCGGTTAATTTGCTTATAATAAAAAATTGCATTTTGACGTACCCTCCGCTCACAATGACATTGCACTCGAGTGCAGTCCAATTTTTATCGACTATTCGAGAAAAGCTTATTACGTTGCGTGAGAGGAGGACAGTATGAATACGTTTCCACGTAATTTTCTCCATGGAATATTATATTATATGTGTACGACGACGGTTTCATGAATTGAATAAATAATGAAAAAGGTTTAAGGCCGTGCATTCGGAGGGAGAAAGGCGAATGGAATTAAGCATAAAGCGAGTTTTTGAAAAAAGAGTTAACCGTCGGTTGACAGTGGCATTAACGAGCGCTCCTCCCGCACCGGATACGAGCATACGTTACGCGCGGTATTATCAAGAGCCGAGTTGGTCGGTTAGCTGCGCGGATCGTCCCACGCATCGACAGGGTTGAGGCACATCGAGAGAGCATCGAGAGAGCGAGAGGGAGGGGGCGAGGAGCGGGGAGCGGGGAGCGGGGAGAGATTCGCGCGAATTCCTGCGGTCATCGCGTTCGGCGCTATTGGAGAACGCTCGGACCGTAACGGCCGTAGCCCGAACCGCATACGATTATGGCCCCGAAAGAACTATCGCTCGGGCGGCTCTACGAGCGGCGCGCGGCAATATAGCCGGTGCTCTCGGTGCATTCGCCGCTTCGCGTTATTGCGACTCGGCGTAAGGTCCAAACGCATCGTGTGCTTCTCCCTCGGCGTTCCATTAACAGCGCGTGTAACGATATCGCTGAATGTCGATCATACTGCGAGCGCTGAGCTATTTTTACGACTCTACAGATCATTTAAATTTACCATCAGAGCTGCAATTATATTAAATTTTCCGCGCTAATGCGGCACCGTTTTAACGATTCAATCGCAATCGTCGATTCGATTATCGTTGAGAAAATGATAATTCACAGCGACGAGTTTATTTTAATTATTTAGCGCGTGAATTTTATTTTTTTCGCCCATCAGAAGTTCTCTTTTAAAGATGTGCGGGACATCATTATAACACGATTGAAGATGTATATTAGTATCCATCGGGAGTACGTATAATCTCATTTGCATAATGAAATTTTCTCGGAATAAGAATCAACAAAGAAAATTTTGTCTTTTTTTTACAACGGATACCTTCGGATAGAGCAGTACGTTGATGTTTATTAATTTTCAGATATAATAAGAGCGATAAAGGCGTATTATAAAGATTTTATAAAAGTCCTGCATGAAATTATCATTTTGACTCGTCGGTGGATAATCATAACAAGTCGTTTAAGTAATAACAATATTTAATTAACATGGAATGCGTCGTATCCGTCATAGCATTATAGGATGTGCACCGCACGAAGAACGCACGAACCGAGCGACTCGCGTGTGCGAGTAAATTCCCATCGCTTAATTTATGTGTGTGCGCGCCCGCAGAAGCGGTTATGTATGCGTGCGCGTCCGTGTGTCTGTGCGCGTTGCGTCGGTATACGCGCCTACGAGCGTGCCTACGTACACGTTGTAGGTGTGCACGTGTACGACGAGAGAGTCGCGGCTCGCGCGTGTGCGTCGGGGCGCTCGCGGTTCTCCGTAGAGCTCGGAGCGCCTCGGTGAAGGGCCGAGGGAGCGGAGGGGAGACGCGAACGCTCGGTGGGGCTATCAAGCGCGACCGCATGGATCGTGACTTCTGTGGGAAAGGCAAAGAAAACTACGAAATAATGGCTTACGGCGCATCCTTGCGATTTTACGATGTGTAATCGTAACGTTTCCACTCGGATTCGAACGCAATCATTTCCTCGTGAAATTATGGTCGTTGAGAAATTGCTCTTGACGAATTCAAAGAAAATGTCGTTGGGAATTATAAACGGCCGAGGCTTTATATTGTCTGAGATCTTGTACAGTTGAAAGAGCCAGCTCGATTTCTTAAGATGTCGCGCTTCATAACTCTACTACGTTAAACGCTGCTTGCTTACAAAGCGTGCCTGATCCATAAAGAAACTTGCTTATTTTCGTTTAATTGCTTGCAAACAATAGGCAAATAAACAAATTCAAGGCGACTTGATTATTTTCTTTTTTTATTTAAACGCCCGCTAGATTAAGGTCATTTCGTTATGGACTTTGTCGCGCAAGCGCCGATCGAAAACGTACGGCAACGACGTGAAAATTCATCAAGTAATATTTTCTATGGAATCGCACGGTTTTCGAACGTTCGCACGGAGGGCATAGTTGTTTCGAGGCGACCTTTTTTTTCAAGGGAAAGAATTCGTTGGCCGCACCGGGCAAAGAGACGCACGTGCGCGCGCAGGTGTACGCGCCCGCGGTATCGCTTGAGAAGGTAAAGTTGCCCTCGAAATATCAGAGATATACGGCGCGAGTGGACCTCGTAGCCATCAAAGCGATCACCCGAGGCTTCCTTAGCTAAGTTCTTGCATACCGTCGCCGATATTAAATGACAAAGGCAAAGGCATACCTCCGCGCGGCAGTTGGCTGGGGGGGGGGGGGGGAGCTACGGGAAATTTTGGCGATGTGACCGCTTTTCCCCGGTAAGCATCCGCACCTCACCGCGAGAGAGCGAGGTTTGCTCTTTTTCTCTCCCCGTGCTCTCTCCCCTTTTTCCGCGTACCGTTCTCGTTCTTACGCTCTCGCGATGCTTCTTAAGCCCGAGGTGCGCGCCCTATCGGCATTTCGTGGCCAGAATGTTTTAAATACAGCGCCTCCGGTGAGCGGTTCTGGCTCCCGTTGAATTCCAGACGCCGACGTAAAATCCTTCCCGATAAAGGGTGAAAAAGTTTAAAGAAGCCAGAGAGCAAGAGCCCGACAGAGAGAGGGAGAGAGACAGAGAGAGAGAGAGAGAGAAAAAGTCTCACGAGTCTTTGATGTCGCGCCTCGGCTGTTACGAATGCCTCCGACAACCCTTGGCTTCTCAAAAATGAGATTTGTTGCGATGCTCGAACAATACGCGCTTCTTTTCTGAGTAACCTCGGGAAAATTAATTAATTCATTATGTTTTTATACGCGTTGTATTTTTATAAAGGACATTTATACTCAATTAACTTTCTAAAACTGAAGGATCAACGTTGTTTTAAGGAATACGCCTAACGCAATAGTATATATTATGCTGGTTAAATTTACTAAATTTTACCGATTGTTTCACGCCCATTTGTATATATATATATATATATATATATATGTATATATATATTTTAATATATCTTTATAGAAATTTTTTTTTTTTTTTTTTTTTCTATTTTGTAAAAAAAGTCGCGTAATTTCCAATTGATTACCCAATTTATATTATAACGATAACTCGGTTTGACTTTGAAACATTAAATTTTCATCGTGGAACGTGAAAAGCATTTTTAAAAGTAATTTTCGTATCCATTTTATGTACGGTAAGGTAGTTTTAATAAAAAATTTATGATTCGATAGGTTCATGAAAATTGACACGTTGTTGCTCGCTATGGCACATTGTGTAATTTAAAGTTGAGCAACAATGCGCAATAAAAGAGAAAAATATGTGAAAAGATAGGAGAAGAGGAGAAAAGTCGGTATTTTTATTTTATCTAGGGTGTAGGTATTCAATGAGACGGAATTTCTCGAAAGGGTGTGGGCGTGTCGAGGAAGCACACATGTGTCTGTGTGTGCTCGCGCGAGCGCGCGAGACTCGTTTATATATTCTTCTCTGTTACTCTCACGTTGCCATTACCATGAACATATAAAGGAGAGCGGCGGCAATGAGAAACCGGGACAGGCAGATATCGACTTTTGACTATTTGATGAGAGTCGTGACGCAGAATGGTGAATTCCCAGAGGAACGAGCTCTCCGCTTCCTTCTACCTTTTCTTTCAATATCGTGCATTAATTCTCTAGATAATAATTTACATTTACATTTACATTTGCATTGTTTACCCTATCCATTTATACATACAAATATTTTTTATTCATCAAATGAATATACAACCACAAAGAATTTTATTATTTTATTGTTTAAAAATTTAATTAAAAATTTAATTTATATGTTTAATATTATCATCGCATCAAGATAAGGCACATTTATTTATTTAGATTTTCACCTTTGTTAATTTTTATTTATTAAATAAATATATATCAAATTTTTTATTCATTTAAATTTGTTTTAAAAATTTATTTTTGGTATTTTTTAATTTTTATTAAATGTTAACCTACAATGAACTTTTGAAAATGTAGCTATAATTAACGAATGTAAGTTTATTACGCGAAAAGGCAAATTATTACGTAATAAGTTAAAAAATAAATATTTAACGAAAGATATATATATATATATATATATATATATATATATATATATATATATATATATATTATATTTACTCGTAGCCGGTCGATTGTTTTCGATTGCACATCTTGTTCGGTGAGAAAAAACGCGAGAAAAGAAACAACCTGCTTTATTTACCGACGACAGCCAGTCCGGGGCGCGAAGAAAGCACACACTTGTAAAGCAATTACGAACTTATCAATTTCTGAGGAAACACCTGGCGGAACTGTTGGTCAAGCTGCAAGTGATTAGGGCAACAATAAAGGCCATTGTTTTGTGCGTTTGTAAAGGCGGACGCTCGCGGCCGAAGACGTCGGCCGATATCTCACTTTTCTGCGTGCGCGTATTTCTGCACGCGTGTAGGTGCGTGTGTGCGCGCGCAAACGAAACTCCGGCAAGCTTTGATGTAAACGATATAGCTCCGTTCTTTGAAGCCCGGCGCTCCGTCGGTCGATTGTACACCTTGGGAGCTTGTATATGTATATATGTATATATATCTATATATGTATACATATAGCGCGCGCACGCAGTTAACCGCCGCCGGGAAATACTGCCGCGCGTTCGACTCGAGGAGGAGAAAAAGTAAACGCGAAATATGTATATACATGTATATACATATACTGCACACGGGTATGTTACACATTGTCGATGCGCTTGAAAGGGGCGACGAGTTTTACGAGCAACGAGGCCTATATCGGCGTGCGCCGATTAATGAAATAAAGGCGTAGGGACTTTCATGAGAATTCTCGCACCTCCCGCTTTCTTCTCTCTTTCCTTTAAACTTCATATTTCGATTGAGAAAAAAAGCACCCGTATATGGCCGCTGCTGTTGCATTCGTCGCGCTTTTTCTTATATCTTATATTGTCCCGCAATTTTTTTTTATAATCTATCAATTCCATCAATAAGGCTCGATAAACGTAATAATAATGATCTTCGTGCGGTATTATAATTCTTCAACTATTTCGGAGAATGAAAAACAATTATTTTTTCGAATAAAAAATATTTCAATATTTTATTAAAAAATAAGCGATGCTTATTATTTACTTTTCTTTATAAAGTTAAAGTATCGATGGAAAATAACGATAATTTTATAATAATAATTATAAATATTGAAATAAAGAGCTTTTTGATAGGATTGGAATAATTTTATATAAAATAAATGAAAATATTGAATCGATGGTGTCGAGCTGTTTCTTAATTATTAAGATTAAAAAGATTAATGCTGCTGGTTTAATTTACCGCAACGCGTTATTTTTTATTAAAATTTAGTAAATAGCAATGAGAAAGTATATAAATAGTAGATTAAAGTAAAGCAAACAATCAATCTACACGTATTTGTCGGTGTTCCCCCAGCTCTTCACAGGCTATTGATTCCCAATTTCAATGAAAATGGGCAGGGTATGTTCGTTCTACTTTTTTTTACGAGGATACACTTGTTGAACGCACTCGGGTTTTTTGTGCACGAGGTGATCGCTGACGCCCCTGAACAGGGGGGACGAGAAAATTCTCCCTCTTTTACTCGCTTTCTATCGACAGGGAACGCTTTTTTTTCTTACTCTCTTTCCCGTCGCAGTTTCGCGCACAGCCAACGACGGGACTGCGGTCAGGGGTGATTTTTATGGCGCGTTTGGGGTGAATCGCATGTAAATGCAGTAAATGCGAGAACCGATAACTTGTCATGCCTCTTCATAATCCCGTCGATTCTTTTATTTATCTTTAAATAAACCGCTTTATTTTTCTTCATTTCTTAAACATTTATTTAACCTACTCACGATTCTATTCATTTGTACATGCAATTTCATAAAATATAATAATGATAAATATTTTTAAAATCGCACATTTTCATCCCGATTAGAGCTTTCAAAACGCCCATTTTATTAATATTATTTTTTGAATTTTTTTTAAAAAATAATAATAGATATTAAGAAAAGTACATTTTTCAAAATTAAATTTCAGTATTTTTATCGAAAGAGATATTTTTTAATGGAATTACTTAAACAGCGCCACCGCTACTTTTTATAACAGAATAATTGAAGGAATAAAAAAGCTTCGTTAAGAGATAGTCTAAAAAATTTAAATTTAGCGTCGTTGGTAAAAGCTAGCGATTCGGGAGGACGGACATGTTTATTTAGCGAAAAATAAGGAAAAAGCCCGAGCCCCTATCGGTCGAAAGCGAGTAGAACGTAGGTATATCCTGCCGGTGGCGTCTATTTAAATAAGGAGGGTCCCTGATATAAAAGGGTTGGCCGCGGAATTAGAGACGATACCACGCGCGCGATTATTATACCCGAGTCGTTGGAACACGGCGACCAAGTGGACAGTGAGCGAACGAGCGAGAGAGAGAGAGAGAGAGAGAGAGGCTGGGAGAGAAAGGCACCCTCGAACGGCAGCTCGAACCGCAGCCCACCTCTTTTTCCTGGCCGGCGCTCGACGAGCAAATGAAGACCTTCGTAAAAGTACGCGATTGCCTTTTCCCGAGACATACGCGCGCGTACGCGCATCGCCCTGGCCGTACCGGAATAAAGGTCTCATCCTCCGTTGTCTCCGCGGCGAGCTCCCGCACGATGGGGAATCATTTTCGCGGTCCGGCGACCCACCCAAGAAGAAGGGAAAGAAGGCAAGGGGGGAGAGACTACTGGCTTGTTTTTGTGGGCATTTCCGTCGGGCGGTTAAGCTCGTGTAAAGTCGGCCGGTTCTTTATTGCTTCATACCGATTCGCGAGCTCCCGAGTAACTTCTGCTTCTTCCTCCACCTACTCTGGAATTGTTGTCCGCTCTCTCTCTCTCTCTCTCTCGCTTTCGTCATTTGCATATTAAGGGCATAAAAATGCATATTACCGAAGAAAGAAAGGAACTCGAGATTAAAAGAAGAAAAATAAAGGCGAGCCCACTGGAAAAAAAAGAACGGTACGCGAAAAGGCAAAGCTATTCAGACAATCGTTCGGCATCCGTGCTACGCTGTACACTTGATTTTTTCTCCGGCCCGACAACCGGCGAAATTCCGCATTAAAAAAAAAAAAAAATACAAGTCGAAAATTTCAAAGAAGGATTGAGAATAATTGCTCAGTTATACGCGCTGTAAACTGGCGGATGGCAGAAAGAGAGAGAGAGAGAGAGAGAGAGAGCGCTTTCTTCCATTCTTTACTTTTCCGTTCGGTTCGCTGAATTAGCTGTGCACGCTCGAAGCTGAAAATGAGGCTCTTTGACGCTCGAGTACGTTCTCTCTCCGCGAGCTCGCTGAAGGGGGCCAGCGGGGAGAGGTGGAGGGAGAAAGAGGAAGAGAGAGAAAGAGTGAGAGGGTAAAATTGCTCCGAGAATATGTCGCGTTGCGATTAATTATTACCGGGGCGCGAGCTACCTAGCTAGCTAGGAGTTAGCTAACGCCAGCCAGCCAACGCGGCCAAATAGAGTCCGCGGTCGGAGTAACAGGGGAAGAAAAGAGAGAGAGAGAGAGAGAGAGAGAGAATCCGCCGTGGCGGCTAAGGGTTTGTATATACGTATACCTACGTACGAATTCCGGCTGCCTTTCTACGGCCCAGCGCTATTTACCAGAAGTTATCGAAGCGCGAGAGACGGAGAATTAAAGGAAGCCGTAGCTAGGATGGGCGAGAGGAGCGAGGCAGGCGGTACTGCGCCGATGAAAGGGGAGAGGCGAGAGAGCCAAGTGGAACCGATGGCACCCGACTCCCCTCGGGAGGGAGCAAAGAGAGAAGAAGAACTCGCGGATTCGAAAGGACCGCCGAGACTTTCCTCTTTCGATCTTCGAGATCCCAGATATTCAGCGTAATTACTAATAAGTTTTCGACACGAAATGAGGTGAGGAAAAGAGAGGGTTAATCCGAAAGTACGACCGAACGACGAACGGCAACGTGGCCGGAGGGAACGCGGGCGGGCAAGGAGGGAAGGGACGTAGTCTCCTTACTTCCCGAACCCTCCGATTCCTGCGATAAAGACGGACGAGGGAGTGAGCGGAGAGCAAAGCGCCGAGAAAGGACAGAGGCGAGAAGCAGAAGGCTCGGAAAGCAGTTAAAGATTTGCGATGTCTTTCGATTCCCGCCCGAGATATTCGTAATTACTGTTTGTGTTTCTCTCGTCGACTACCACCGACTCCTAGTATTTATTTCTTCCATCGGTCCGTCGGCGCTCCTCGTCCGTCCTCTCTCGTTTTTTCTCTTCTTTCGCACTTGCGGCTTCCTCCCTCTCGCCCCGTTCTTCTTCCCACTTTCGTTTGCTCCCCCCCCCCACCCTACCCCTCCCACCTCGCGTCCTTTCCCTTCCCGATTTCCTCCTTTTTCTCTCTTCGAAAGAGCGGCCTCTTTATCCTTCTTCCTTTTCGCAACTTCAACAACCTTCCGAATTTCTCAGCGCCGCGATTTCTCAGCAGCCCCTCGAACTGGAGAGACTCGCGTCGGCCCCCGGCTTCACTAAAATTGGTCCTTTCTCGATCGCTTATCGCATAACGCCAAAGGATTGGCTGAGGTCGGAAGAAAGGGAGGAATGACGGGGAGGGAGTGCCTCCTTGTAAATCCGTTAAGTCCTCCGGCTTAACGTGAAAATCGTGTCAAGCATCTCTTTGTTGGCTTTTTCTCCTTCCTTGCTTCTTTAGATCACGACTTTTTCAGCGTAAACAATACACGAGAAGTCATGATTTAAAATTTTTTTCTTATAAAGTTATCGTTCTTAAAATTGAAAACGTGTGATGTTGCATAAGCGCTGAGTAAACGAAATAATTGCAGTTGAAAGTTTTCTGTCGTTGCTGCGCAAATTTGTATCCAATATCATTGCACAACTTTGTGTCTTTTGAAACGACGAAAGAGATTTCTTTTCGAATATTAACGCAAAGAAATTGATACGCGGGAGCCTAGGGAGTTAAAAAAGAAAGTGTGTATGTGTGTGTGACAGAGAGAGAGAGAGAGAGAGAGAGAGAGAAAGAGAGCGAGAGAAGGGGGAATTTCTTGCTTCTGGGAGTCGCATGATAATTGTAATGAACGCCTTGAGACTGTACGCACCCATCTGCGTCCCTCGGTCTCACATTCAGAATCCCTTCGAAGCGAAAGAGACACTCTTTCCGCCACCCCATGTGTCTTCTTCTCTTTTCCACCTTCGTTCTTGTACGTAAGCACGAAATACGCACGAAGCCTTAAGTACCAAACTTGTACGAATTGATTTAAGTGCTGAATGCTAAATCAACAAAATACGAGCAGGGACGCGGGAATAAGAGCGACAGCTTTGGAAATTTACGACTCTTACGCCGTGAAAGATATTTTCTCGATGCTTTAGGGCTTCGTTTTTGAGATGATCTTCTCTTTTAAACTTTATTAATTTTTAGATTCGCAAAGTGCCTTTGTCTACTTTAAATCGTCAAGTAATATTATTTGTTGTAGTTATGGAATTTGAATTAAAAAAGATTAAAAGTGTAACGTAAAATTTAAAGAATTTTGCCGACGATGCTTTAAAAAGTTCAATCAATAACGATGAGAGAAGAGGCACTTCTTACGCTCATCGGAAAAGGAAATTCCATTTTTTTAGCCTGTCGTATAGGCACGCACTAACGCACGCGAGCAAATTATATTTCCAAAACATTTTCGTAACGGGCCGCAGTCAAATGTCCGTCTTAAAAGCAGATTGCACGTCGTGTTTGCCTCGTCTCTTCTGCGTTCGTCTATATGCGCGCTTAAGCTCGATGATTATCGCGCGAGGCTTTAAGTTTTAAGCCAAAAATGAATTGTCCAATTAAAATGGATTTTGTGGTGTAGGCAGTAAGTATTGAATCAGCATATATATGCTAAACATTATGCGGTTAATGAGATAATTTGTATAAAAAAATCCGAATGATCCTTCTCGAATGATCCTTCATCGCTGAGGTCGACGATGTATCGAGACGACGCTATGCACATGAAAAGAAAAATTCATTTTCTTATAAAAAAATGCTGTTTTATTTTACGAACACGTTTCATCGGTATGAATTTTTATCAGGCGGTCGATCAAATTTATTTCAGAACGAATAAAACTTGGGTAAAAAATAAAAATGTGTGTAGCGCATTGCGTAAAGAAGTTTAAAAAAAGTTCGAATGCGTTTGAAAAGAGATTCCAAGTCCATTATGTCGGGCGGGAGATTCCCATCAACTCGTGGAAAGTTTTGGGCTGAACCAGATTTCACCGTAGCGGCGGTACACAGAAAATTTGCCGGTGAGTAGCTGCTACTTTAGTTAATGTCAATTATTGCCACTTCTTTGTGCCGCGGTTGACACACAAAATCTTCTCTGTCACATCGTAAATCACCACGTACGATCTAGTATTTTTATTCCTTAATTATAAATTCCAAGCGAGGCGTGTACGCACAATCGAGTCTACGTACGGGTGAGAGAGAGAGAGAGAGAGCGAGTTTATGCGTCGGTACATAAATACCCGCCGCGCATACGTGTACGCGTGAGTACGCGCGCGCATAGATACCGGCCAGAGTCCCGACCCCTTGAACCCCGAGTTGCTCCGCTTGGGTTCGTTCGCTCGCTAGCTCGCACGCGCCGCTTTCCAAATTACGAAATTCGAGGAACTCGCTCGTTCGAATCGACTTTCGGAAATTTTGGAACGCAACTGCGCCGACTCTAGCGACGGCGATTTTTCGTGTCACGTAGAAACGATTTAAGAGTCCTCGAATAATGCCCGAAACATTATTAAATTAAAATATTTCTCGGAAATTTTATTTTTATGAAACATATATCGGTAAATCCGACAAATACATTTACGCCACTCGAGATTTATGCGCATAACGTGAATTTTAATTCCTTTCCAAAATTTTAAACGTGTTTTTTGTTTTATAATTGGAAAAGAACAACATATTTACGGCGAAATCGATGCAGGAAATTTTTTTTTTTTTTTTTTTTTTTTTTTTTTCTAAAATAGCTGCTAAAACGACAAAGCGATCTCCACGATATCGCAATAAAAACATCTCCGCATCTCGAACGAATGGTCATTCTCGATTTTACGATTAAAAAACGTATATACGCATGCGTTCAAAATTTGTTCTTAGCTTCACCTTCGCTCTCGTCCAAGACTAACGATAATAAAAAGGTTATTTTTTCAATTCTTTTTTTTTTTTTTTTTTTTTTTTTTTTTTTTGTTTTCTTTCTATTTTATTTTTTTATTTTTTTTCTTTTTTTCTTACCATCATTTACATCGTTCCAAGCTTATCCGAACAAAAAATTACGTCTTATTAATTCAATAGCTAATTTACAATTTACATAGTTCTCCAGAATTTCAATGAAAATTCAGCTCGGCGTGTAATAAATTCAACAATGGTTTATCGCAGCTGCGTTATGGCAAACTTGTATTTTTAGAGTCGATTACGTCCGTGAAAGCTCGCGTGTTTAGAGTGCGGCTCTTGTTGTGTCTGGCTCGAAAATGTGTTGACGCGCTTATGCGCACATTGCGATACATAGCACTATGCTTAGAGAAAGAGGGAGAGAGAGAGAGAGAGAGAGAACGCCTGGCAATATCCATAAATCAGGAATATCGCGGACTTGCTCCGATTTCCCGCGGCACCTGCGTGTGCAGCTAACTCTCTTCCTCTTGCTCTCGCTCCTTCCGAGGCTCTTAGAATGCTCAAGCCAAAGCGTTAACTCGTTGGGCGAAACGACGATGACTCGATGCTCACGCGCGCTTGCGTTCTCCCTTTTTCTCCTTCGTTCCAAAACTTATTCTGTTTTTTTTTTTTTTTTTTCCGAGTTGAGATCGTAGATAGGAGTTTCGGGAACACGCGTATCGTGTGAGAACAAGCGGCTAACGAAGAGAACTCTCGAGTCTCGAGATCTGCCGAATCGCCGTTGGATTGCTTTTTTACTTATTAATTTTCGCAATTAACTCGTAGTTTGTCCGATGAAGGATGGGTCCGCTTTCGTAATTTCGCCAGGTTTATCTTCCGCATAATCGCGTCGCGTTGTTCGCTTCCGTCTTTGCTGAATTGCGGAAAAGTATATCGAAACATTTGCCGTTGGGCCATTAGCGCTCAATTAATGGTAAAAATGTAGCGGCGAGTCAGGCGTCGAAAATATTAATTGCTACTTGGAATGCAGCCTGAACGAGGCGACACACGCGTGCCTATTCGTCGTCTGCCAAAAGATTACTCTGCTAAAATGTTTCAAAGAATACGGAAGATCATATCGTTTTTGTAGTTATTAAGCCATTAATTTTAAATGCGAAATCGTTTCATTTTAGAAAATGATAATGTGGACGATTAATTTTTGGAGATTTGAAAAAAATCAGATGAAAGTCGAGGATATCCCGAAGAGCGGAGAAGCGATTGCGCGAGAGCCCGCTCGTGTTTATGGTATTGTCCTTAAATGGAATCTTCAAATGAGTGGCAAATCCCTCAGGCGATATAAATTCAGCGGTTAAAAAAACTGGCTCGCGCCGTTAATTTGCGAGCGATTATGGGCTGCACCCCGTGCTGCATCGTCGCGGTATCTCTCTCGGTCTTCCGTAGAAAAATGGCAGGTAGTCGTCGCCGTCGACGTGCGTGCGCGCCAAGACCGGCCACCGCCTCGCATTCTTCTCTTCGCGAGAGTGAACTCGTTCCGACAATCTCCGCTTTCTTTATATTTTTTACGATTTTTTTTCTTTTTTTTTTTTTTTTTTTTTTTTTTCATTTATTATGCTCAGATTTTATAGCTCAATCTTGTTAATTAGCTTGGCTGTTATTTTCGAGAACCTTGCTTTATAATTTTTTAAAACAATAATAAAATTTTTCAACATTGATTATCCGATTAACGCGTTTATCGATATATTTATCGATATATTATCATTCTAAAGTACGCATAAATTTTTATAAATTTTCTTTGCATCTTTTTAAATGAATTTTTCAAATATATATTCATAATTATATTTAATTATATTTACTTCAACGATGCCAGATAGAATAAAAATTTGGCATTTCATATTTATCTATATGATTCGAGTCATGAAGCAATTCGAATTGAAAATAAAAATAGTTGTATATGGATCGAGTCAACCGATAAGGAACGTTCGAAGCTTAGATTGGAATCTAATTTAAATTTTACATTAGCCTTGGACTTGATTTACAAAAATTATGATGCTTCGTTAAAACTTGATAACCGATATTTAAATTGCAAATCTGTGCAATTTAATGTTTGATCGCGATATTTTATTTGAAGAAAAAAATAATTACGAATGCAATTTTTATTACATTTCTAGTCTGTTAAGAAAGTTACAACTCTGTAGTATGCCGATATAAAAACGCATCGAAAGCATCTTTGTATATTTTATGTCGAAGGAAACTTTTCCGTTTAAGAGTTACAAAATGAAAATATTGTTCAACGACTTGATTCTTTGTTGTTATCTTTTTAATTTGTAAATAATATATGTGCATACATATGTGCGAGGGAGAAGGAAAAAGAGGAGGAGAAGGATAGGCGAATTAACTGTACGATAAAGTTTAATATAATAAAGATAATTGCCAGGGCGATCGGACTTATTCGCAAGAGGCTAACGATGATTTTCTTAACGCCATAAGATTGTTATCTTAATCTGCGGAGTAGGCGCAAGATGCCGATAATTACTGTCCTATTTCCAAGAATATCTTTTACTGCCAATAATCATCGGAATAATAATTTCCTGCCTTTGCCCAATAAAATCAATGCGTAACGAGGTGGAATGCGCGCCTCGCGCCTCTAAGCGCAAACTGAACTTGGGCATATTAATGCCATCGTCGAAACGACGTTCTCGAACGGCAACAGATTCTTGGATTTCACGGCGACGATCGGATGCATAAAGCCAAGAGCGAACGAGTGCCCGTCACCGTGCCACCACGACCATTGCGATTAATTAATTTTACTCTGCCGAGACACTTAGTTTCCGTTCGTTTAAGCTCGTTAATACCCCGAGCGCTGTTATACCTAGTCGGTCCCGCCGTCGCCGACGACTCGCCGTCCGTCCTTTGGGTCAGCTCCTTCCTTCGTCGACGACGACGCGGTGCCTTTTCGCTTCGTGGAACAAACCCGGTCTCCCTTTCTCTCTCTCTCTCTCTCTCTCTCTCTCACTCTCTCGCTTAAATTTATTCGCCAATGATTGTCCCGCGAAGCCGAATTGCACGAGCGCTCTTTGCTTTCGTTTTATGACGGATTTGGAGGTCACTCGCTCGCACGATATCCTGGCTTCACCTCGGGGAGAATTTGCTTTGCGCTTGCCTGGTCGAGCGATAATTTTTAGCGATTAAAAAGAGAGAGAGAGAGAGAGAGAGAGAGAGAGAGAGAGTGAGAGGTGAAAAGGTCGTGCTTTAGCCGGAACACGGAGCACCGGTTTTCCTTGATTTTAGTGTTTTGACGGGTTGATGGACGGGCGCTCGCGCGATAGAGTAATTCCGAGCGTTATTGCTCCGGTGTCGCGCTAATGAAATTAAGAAAACGAAGTGGTCGCGCACCGTGGGAAGTGCTCGCCGGGTCAAGTATCTGGCCTCTCCTCGACGACTTTTGTACGTCCGGTGTATTTCGTCGGCGTCATATCGCCGCGTTCTTCGGCGCTGCGCTCGTAAAAGTCGTTGCTCGCGCACGCGGCCCGATCATTGTCGAGATTAAAGAAAGGAGCGCGCGCTACCACGAGCGGCGAACTACTTGGCTCGAGCGAGCGGCCCTCGAGAGTTGCCGGGAGCGTGGCTCGTTTAAGGCTCGCCGAGGATTTACGCGTATCGCGTCCTCGCGCGCACCAGCTATTAAAATGCGCGATTGACGCGCGCTGTGCTGTCTTTTTCTTCAACTGACCCGTATCAAGGGCTCCCTAATGGCTCACCTCTTCCCTAATGGCTTTTCTTCGATTTGCGATTTTAATTACTCGACGTATGGCGAGCTCTCGACTTTTTTTCTATCGATGTTTTTATTCGTTCGATCGGATACGTTCTCCTTTTAAAATAACGACGACAGAGTTTACGAGGTCGTAAATCGCTTCCGAGTCCGACGACTTGTGCATTTTTGGCGATCATAAAATAACCAAGTTTCATTTTTTCGGCTTTTTACTCGGAGATCGATATTTTTTTCCCGCTCATAAATGAAATATATCTTTCATTTAATTATTTTATTGGCCTTTTATTTTCGTCGATTTATTCCATATTAATAATATCAACTATACATCGTAAAAAAATCCTTCTACGAGCTGTAAATTTTTAATACTTTCTTCCTTTTAAGATATGCTTATTTATTTATGTACCATAAATTCTTACAAGTCTTTTTTGTTTCATCGGTAGAATGATAAAATTTTCCTTTTTTTCTTTTGTTTTTTTTTTTTTTTTTCTTTTTCTTTTTATATCATAGGTTTTTAGTACTTACATAAAACATTAAATTTTTTTAAAGAAATTTATAAAAAATTACTTTGAAAATCTTTCCTCTAAAACAATGTAAATTTAATGTTTGATCGGTAGGTTACGCTGTGTCGACAATAAATTATCGTATATTTTACTTAAATTAAATTTGTTAATAGTCGTAAATAAATTTTAAAATACTATACCTTTACACTCATTAGGGCATTAATTAATGGAAAAAATTATTTAAATACTTCGAAACAGGATTTTAAGATCAATTCAAACAACGTTGGTGTATTTTACGAGGCCACAAATTACAGTTCTTGAAAAAAAAAAAGAAAAAAAAAGAAAAGAAAAGAAAGAATAAAAAAGTTTATGAACGACTTTTATATCCTTTCTCAAATGGAAAGAATTTTGTATTTCAGTTATGTTATTCGATAAAGTATAAGAAACTTGTGCGTAGATCGAGAGCATAAGAGCGAATAATCGAACTTGTAATGAATTACTATATGTACATATGTATGTACCGAGCGAGCGTCGAATAACTAATTAATTCTCGAGAGCGCGTCAGACGCGAAGATATAATGCAAAAATAGATTACGCAACGGACCGAGAGCTCGAGTAGTTCTTTCGAGATGTTCAGCGCAGAATATAAAATTAATAGAGATCTAGATTTCTAAATTGTGGAAAATGCGGCAATTGCGAGTCGTGGGAGTGTGCCTCGGCGTGTATGTATATGCGTACACGTATTTATGCGGAAGTGGGCGCGTGTGCGTAAAATTTCATATCTTCGACGCGAAGAAACGCGGCCAGAAAGAGGAGAAAGGACGAGAGGAAGAAAGGAGGGGAGAAAATTATAGCAAGAAGAGACGGAGAGAGAGAGAGAGGCTAGCATACAACGAATGCCATTCCTGACCCGCGGCGGTTTTGTGCGTTCATTGCATTATTGTTTAGCTTCAATTAAATTTCTATTTTATGTAATATACCGCGACCGACGTCGTTTGCGTATCAGCCGCTTCTCATGCTCCGCGAGCTTACTTCCTCGTCTTTCAGGCCAAAAGATCTACGACGATTTCCATTATCAATTCTCTCAAAATTTTGGCGCACCGATTATCTTTCCGCGCGCTTACCCAAGTCCCTCGAATGTTTAATACGCGCGTATATTTTTTTCCCTTTTTTTTTTTTTTTTTTTTTTTATTAACGGGTCTTGCAATTTGCAAAACAAATGACTTTCGCTTTGCAGACGAGGCCGCGAGTATTACTGGCTTCGACTTGAAAAATATGAGCGATGCTTCGAGTTCAATTAGTGACGCATCTCCGGCGTGGAAATCTTCTTTAAACTAATTGCAAGTTTTTCGCTCCAATAACAACGCGATCGTTTTTCACGTTGCGTACGCGCGTGCGTGGACGATTTATTTTTTTTCTTTTTCACGCTCATTGATGCTGGCCGCGGTGTCGGATAATTGGTTGGCGCGAAACAAAAAGAGACCGAGCGAGCCTCGCAGAACGGTCGCCATAAAACAATAAATACCAAACTATCGCCGCGGTGCCTTACAACCCATCGTCCTGTCCCTCTCTTTTACACAATGCTTGTGAGCTTTTGTCATTTTTTATTTATTTTACTACCGGCTCACATCGACATAAACATTCGCTTTAAAATATTTATATCTTCTAGCGTTATCGTTTGAAGGGAAAGAAATTAACAAATTTCTTTGCGATAAATAATTAATCTCGTTTGTAAAATTTTTATTAATTTTTTTTTTATACTTGCCTATATTATAATATTTACCGCTAGTTATAGCTATCTATAAACTGACTTTATCGGTATAAAAACTTATGAAATAAGAAAGAGGAAAGAAAGAGAGTTGCGATGAAAAAAAAGAAAAAAAATGAACACTTCGTATTTAAGAAAAAACAGCAGTAATAAGCAGCAATATATGTATATGTATACACACTATATAAGATATTCCCATTAATTAAAACGCTCCAGATGTTCTGAATTGCTTTGTCTCCAATGCGTTTATACCTCGACTTCCTCTTGATTTCACGCCGAATACCGAAAAAAAAAACAAAAAAAAAAAAAAAAAAAAAAAAAAAAAAATGAAGAAGGAGCGTAAAGAAGTTGTTTTTTTTTTCGTTTTCACATAAATTAATTCCGAGCGATATATGAGTGCACATTTATAACGGGAACAAAAATAATATTTTCTCCTAGTTAAACTAAATCAGAGAACAGTAATTCTCGATATGAGAATAAATTTATTTTGACCATTAGAATTTCTTCGATAAAATATACATCTGCTAGGTAACGCGTTATCTCTTGGAACAAACGGCGGCTGTTATCGATCCAAGTGGTTACAAGTGTGCGAGATTTTTTATTCGTCATCAGTTATACTTTAAAACTTGTAGTTATTACTTTGAGATTTTCATTTCTTTATCTTAAAATATAAATAAAAGATGGATGTAACGGATAAAGTTGTCATAATTACCGGTGGTGTCGGTGGAATGGGTTTTGAAACGAGCAAAGCATTGTTAAATTGCTGTGCAAAGGTTAAGCCTTTTAATTATTATCAATTTTATTCAAAATTTGTTGATTTTTTTATTCAAATTGATAAAATGAGCACTCAAAGATTTACGAGACGCCAAACATAATCGAATAATTATTTACATATGTATACGTTACAGTTTGTTGCGATATTTGACTTGGCTGAATCAAACGGCGAGGGCGCGATAAAAAATTTAGAAAAAGAGTTTGGTGCGGGTCGAGCTGGTTTTTATCCAGGCGATGTTGCAGTCGACAAGGAGCTTGAAGGTAATGTGAAAATATAAACGGATAAAATTTATTATTACGCAAGAATACCGACGACGAACATAATAATAAATTTATCTTTAAAGATAATTTTAAGCGAGTGATTAAAGAACATAATACCGTTGATATTCTGATAAACAACGCCGGAATAGCAAATGAAGAAAACATAGAGCGCTTAGTCAACGTAAATGTAGTAAGTTGAATATCTATATGAATGCATAAAAAATAATGTGTATCTATATATATACGTACATATGTGTATAATTAAACTTTCTACATTAAAGCGTTAAATCTGTTTTTAGAAAGCCGTATTAAATGGTAGTTTATTGGCTATAACGCATATGGGAAAACACAAAGGCGGTAAAGGTGGACTTATTGTTAACGTTAATGCTATACTTGGTCTCAGTGATTGTCCAATTTTACCATTTTACAGTGCTACAAAACATGCCATTATTGGCTTTACAAGATGCATGAAAGTATCTCGTCGTTTTAACTTCTTTTTTTTTCTTGCCAATTTATTCAAAGTTAATCTTCTCCTTTTATTCTTATTTTCTTTTTTTTTTTTTTTAATCGATATGTTATTTATAACAGGAGAATTACCCAACGACCGGAGTCCGAGTAGTCTCGCTTTGCCCTGGAGTAACTAAGACAAATTTGATTAAAGAAATTCCAAACCATATATTAGACTTTATTTCCGACAATTTAAAGAATAAAAGCTTAATCGAGGTACCGGTGCAATCGTAAGTATCCGTTAAGAAACAAACTTGTACAAAATTACCAAAGTTTACGTATAAATAAATAGATTTTAATTTTTTAATCGTATTTTTAAAGGCCAACAAGCGTTGCATCGGCGATCATTGAAATAATTAAAAAAGCCGAGAGCGGAGCCGTCTGGGTAGTGGAAGATGACAAAAAGCCTTTCGCGATCAAGTCTATCGAGCACTACATCAAAATGAGCATTCCGATCGATGAGTAGAGTACGCAATTTTCCTATACAATTTATATACATATATATTTATATATTTAATCGTCGTCCGGTCAAATGATATTATAAAGCCGAGTCGAAGAGAGTCGCGGAGACGCGTGCAAACATAAAAATTTAACGATAAATTAATATTTGAAATACTAACGACATAAGCACGAGACGCGAATAAACAATGTCCGATTATTTTCACTTTTCAGCGCGGCGGCACGGAACCTCACGCGGGGATACAATGTGCGCGGATACCTCCGCCGACGGCCAAGGATGCGTTTTATAGGTCCGATGCCTTTTACAGTCTGCGAGCGGCTGACACGGCCGTGCGAAGCTTTAAAGAAACTACTCGAGCCAAAGGATAAGGAATCCCGTGCAATTAAAGGCTTATTGCTTGCGTATCTCCAAATCGATCCCCCATTAAATGTAGTCTCGTGCTTGCACTTACGCGCGCGCGCGCGCGTGTGTGTGTGTGTGTGTGCGTATGCGTGTGCGTGTAAGCGCGTGTATTTTGACCAATAATGCCGGTAATAAAGGCTCGCTTGCCTAGATAGTTAGACCGATCGTCTAACCCGTAACAACGACGAACGAAAATTTGCATCCTAGCAAGTCTATACTTTGTAATTGCTTTCGTGAGTTTTTCGAGAAAGTGCCGAGAGATCTTTTATAGTTGTTTATGACGTATTGGTTTTTATACACACGAATCTTTAATAATCAAGTCATCTTGTAAATTTTTTAATTTTATATACGCATAATTATTTTTAATAGCATTCCTGTAGTATTAAATAATAATCATAAATCGCTGCATGCAGGAAATTATTAATTTTTTTGAAAAAGTAAAGTTTTGGAATAAAATAACGACGGAAAAGGCCGTCGTTGCTGTTATAGTGGCAGATGTGAGAAGATTTACTTGAATTATTTTTTGTAAAGTCCTTTTTGTGCAGCGAAATATTTTTTATTTTTTTATATTGAAATAAGAGGGATGAGGTTAAGCCGTAAAATGCTTTCTGTCGGACCAAAGAGGAGAGCGAACTGGTCAATTTTATGATTTTATGGGTTTCTTTTACGAAGCTGTCGATTAGATTACCGTCGTATAACCCCTAAGTTACACACCGCTCACTCTAGAAGAAAAAATCTCGCGATTTTATACGACCTTTCGACGTTTTACAACCTCGTGGAAAGATTCGATTGATTTTTTTAGATTTTGTTGACTCTTTGCTGCGATTCATTATTTTTTCGTAAAATAATTCAACTTGCTTGTGATAAAATTTTTATGTTCTTCGTTAATGCTTAATTTTCTTGATTTTTTTCCCATTACTTGCAGCTTCTCAAATTTTACTTTTTATTAATTACTCCGCAAAAGATATTTCAATGTCAATGTCGAGACGTATATAACGATATACACATAAATTTACGAATGTACGTAAACAATAAAATTTAAACAACAACGTCGAATATTTTTTAAATACACGAATCCGAGCAATAAAGTATGGCTTTCCATAAAAACGAGGAAGAATACGTATCTCTTCCAAGTTTGCAAATGCCTTTTGATAAATAAGCTAAGAAGATAATAAAACAGGATACATAATGAAGAACGGATGCTACGTCAGCGGACAACTCCAGCAAACAGACGTTTAATTTTTCAGTATCGAGGAGCTGCGCGCTCAGACGAACGGTCTTGTTTCTTGCATCGCGGGGGGGGGGCGCGTTTCGGCAGTGCAGACCAATCGCGTTGCATAGACGCCGTTGATATTTCACGGCCTCGAGTCACCGAAGAAGCTCGCGATTCGCAAGTCGAAATCCCCGGGCAGAGCGGCCAACTCGATTTTCTTTCTCGATCATCCTCCCCGCTAATTTCCGACGTCGGCGAGAAGTCGAGCTTCTTCGGCGATTGGAACGAATATCTGGCCACGCTACTTCTACTCGGGGTTTCTTTTTAGTCCTTTCGAATTGGCACGGCTCGATGCTTTGTCTCTCGTCGTTCTCACACGCGTTCGGCTTTTCGAGTCTCCTTTCCGTTGCCATCCGGTATTTTGGTATATGTGCAGTTACTTTTGCCGCTCGAGTTGCTCTTCTGATACTCTCGCTACGGCGGGTCCGCGTTCTTCTCCCCTCATCCGGTGTCTTTCTCCTCTCCCGTTCGTCGCACGCGCGCTACTCGACGAGAGTTTATTCGGGCCGGGCGTTCGTGCGCGTTCAAGCCCGGGCAGACGAAGCGCACGGAGCGGGCGAGATAATGCGCCCACCTACAAACCAATCTATTAGGCGCCATCTCGCCCGGCGACTGCTCACTTACATCGGGAGCCTTCCCTCCGTCTATCTCCGAGTTATTCTCCCTTTCTTCGCCGGCGTCTGCGATCGCCGCGCTCACCGGAAACGTCGCGCCGCCGCTCGTGCCTCGCCCACGTGGTATCGCTGATCGCGACAATGCACACATCCGCGCAATTTTTCGCATATTTTTCAATAAAACGTCGAGGTCCGGCAGAAGACCCCCTCTGCTTCCTCCTCTGCCTCCTCCTCCTCCTCCTCCTCCTCGTTGCTCAATTAACTCGATAGACTTTCTCTGTTTGTTAATACGAAGGGTGATAATCCTCCTTTATGGAAGAATAAAGTTGAAATTTTTCAATTATCTCATTGACAAATGCGCTAAGCTCATTTATGAAATTATCACTTTAACCGGTACATAATGCATAGTGATGACGATATGAAGACATCGCTTAAATTCATCATTCTCAATTCTCGTAAACAGGCAGTTATAAATTATTCAGGCTGAAGTAGTGGCAGCGGTGGTGGCGGCGGCGGCGGCGGCGGCGGGAGCAGCGTCGGTGGCAGCCGCATCACGTTGGGATATGACCTAAGCGGCCGTATACTCGCGCTAACTGCCGGCAAATTAGCCAATTGAGGGCTTCGAGTATCCGCGGATATCTTATTACATACTCGACCAATGGCGCCCGACCTTAAACGCCTATCTCGTCCACAAGCTGCGAACGATCCTCTTCCTCCTCTGCTCTCTTTCTTTCTCTCTCTCTCTCTCTCTCTCTCTCTCTCTCTCTCTCTCTCTCTCTCTCTCTCTCATAAACCAGAACTGCATCGTTATCCATCTGTGCGACTGCTGCTGTTGCTACTACTGCTGCTGCTGCTGCTGCTGCTGCTGCTACGTTGCAATTTCTGGCCTTCGGTGTCGATTCCTCGCTCGTTAATCCTCATATCCTCCGATTGGCCTTTTCGCATCAGCAGCAGCATTGGTCGCTTATAAATCATAGTCGCGCTCGCTCGTTCGTAGAACATCGCCAGAAATAGATGTCAATTCTTCGGAGCACATGCCACGAAATGAAAAAAAAAAAAAAAAAAAAAAAAAAAAAAAAAAAAAAAAATATATAAATATAAAGCACGGTATCGTCTTAATTATTGTCGTCCACTTCGGTAGTGTTCCACATGGCTGCTGGCACGCATTGCCAAAAAGTGAACGCGTGAGATCAAGACAAAGAACAAAAAGCTAACCGTTTTAGCTCGTTGGCTATATATCGCCGAGTGAACAACATTGTCTCCGAGTGCTAATAAGCGCTAAGATCTGGCAGCGCGCAGAGCTCGTGCGCGCTTGCGGAAGACTTGACCGGAACGACGACGACGACGACGACGACTATGACGACGATACGGAGACGACGAGACCCGCGAAACCGGTGCGCGCGGGTAAATTTATACTCGCCGGGCGGAGGGGCTCTGGCGCGGTGGCTCAAGACCGCATCAGCCCATGTCGTTACTCCCTTTCGCGAAGCTCGTTAGCGCGCTCGCGCATAAACGACTCGGATTGTCGGCCTAATAAGAGGTGCGAGCGGCCGGCCGGCACAGGTAGCGAGTCCATAATGGCATATTCCGGGGACTGCGGTGCATCGCGCGTCCGAGGAACGAGGCGCGCACAAAGGTTTTCTCACTGCACGAGCCGACGGACACTCTTAGCTTTGACGCTCTCTTCGAGGCGCTCACGGTCGCTCGCGGTAGAGATGGAAAAGGGGGAGGGTGGCGGAATGTTTCGTTTTGATTATTAGATGCTCTTTATGCGTTTCGATTATCTTTTTCGTATTCGCAGAAGAAGCCCGAGAGCTAGCTACGATGTCTTTATGGTTATTTCGGGTCGTTACCGACTATTCCAAGGTGTTTCTTGGAGTCGTTTCAGTCGCCTGCCATCTCGTGATAATAATTGAGAAAGTTAATAAAGACTTCTCAACGTGTGCCTGCATTTATCCTACAATTTATAATTACAAACATTTAAAGCTGGAAACAAAATATTACAATGTAGGGACGGTGCATAAATTTAAATATAGAATTTCTTGAATAACACATTCAGTACAGTTTAATAGCAAAATACAAACGTTCCCTTAAACAAATATGACTTTTTTTTTATTTTTTATTTTTTATTTTTTTTTTTAAGAAACTTGAATTGAAATTCTGCTGAAATTTTAAATATTTATATTATAAATTGCACATAAGCAAATAAAAAAAGATAAGAAGCAATAAGTTATTTTCCATTTCTAGAATAAAAACAAAAGATGCGAGATTTAAAGAATATGTTTTGTACAGTTAACTGACGCTAAGCCAATTAGTGAGTTTTTTTCTTTGCATAATAACATAATTACGCGTATGTAACGCAAGTAAACAAGCGGTATATACAAAGTAATATTTTGTAATTACCAGGTAGCCATGTTTACATTTTTATGAAAATGAAAAGTAGATAAAAATTTTTTTTGAGAAGATTAAGACGAATTATGTATATATATATATATATATATATATATATATATATATATATATATATGCACGTGCCGTAGAAAGTTTTATTGGTAGATTTGGATGGAAGTTCTATATATACGTTCAAATATTTCTTATTGAAATTGAAGAATGAACGAGAAACGGCAACGGAATAAAAGGTTGAACGAGCATAAGAAGGGGTGAAGCTTAACGGGAACTTCCGACGGAAAAAAGAAGCGTCATTCGGTGCTTTTGGACGATCGCCACGTTAGCTAGAGTAGTAGTACGAGTACAGCCGCTGCTCGTGCCGCTGCTCCTGCCGGCGCTCGAGTCCGCGAGGCGCGAGAGAGATGCTGTTGTGTCAAACCGAGAGAATATAGAATCGATTAAAGCTCCAGTTCCAGGCAGGAGAGCCAGCGGAGCTCTTAAATCTACTTTCTCTCTCGGTGGAGTTTTACCGCGCCCCAACACTCCCTCTCCACCGCTCTTTTGTATTATTAATGCGCGAATATGCGGCGCGGAGCCGCGAATGTTGAACGTTCATCCTGCCGTATGAAAATCAGGCAGCCAAGCTTACAAAGGCTGTCGCAGACCGCGAATGCCCGTGCGGCTACGCCGACGTCGTCGTCAAATCTGCGTCGCTCGCGAGAGCTTATAAGAGGAGAACGCGAGAGAGAAAGAGAGAGAGAGAGAAAGAGAGAGAGAGAGAGAGATAGGGAGGGAGGAGAGAGAGGGGGGGGGGACGGAAAAGAGAGCGACGTTGTTCTCTCGCGTGTTTACGTGTACTCCCGGCTTCACTTCTCTGCTCCCGTGATGCCTCGTAACTCGAAGCCGGCAAAGTACTGTACGTCTTCTCTTCGTTATGGACCTCGAATTTTCTCTTTCTCTTTCATTTCGTCGCTCTTCCTCAACATTGAACTCGCATTAAATCGTATTTTTTTTTTTTTTTGCTTTTCTTTTTTTTTTCTCTTTTCATTATTATTTTACACTATAGTTTTAAAAACTTTTAAAATAACTATTTAAAATTAATGATTATTCCGTGTTTTTGTTTATGTAACGCATTTTTCCACATTCATAATATTGTTTCTGATTAATTTAGTCGAAGCAGTAAATAATGTACAATTAAGTTTCTTGTTTACAATAGAAAAACAAGCAAGGCATTTTAAAGAAACTGAAAATGACGAAATAATCCAGCAAAGTATTATGTTCGTAGTCGCATTAAAATCGGATTCGCTGATATTGTAGAAGCACGGTATTGTGAGCGAGAAAGCCAAGAACGGTAGACAATTATGAGTGTAGTATTCAGCGGAGCTCTAGTGCTAGTATGTTACGTCGATTACGAAGAGATACATCGAATAAGGAAGGAGCATAAAAAAGTCACAAGCCGCCGGTCGGTTGCCTGCTCGGTTCGAGAGAGCGGAGACCTGGCGTCTGGTTCCCAGCTCACTTCGGACGCTCGCATTGCACAAAAGGCAGACGAAGCGCGAACGGAGAAAGAGAAAGAGAAATAAAGAAGCGCGGAATAAAACATTTCCCACAGATCAAAGTAACCACGGTGTGCGCGACCATACGCGTAAATTATACACGTCTTGTAAGCCGGAAAGAGACCGCTTACGAAAAAACAATTGTAGAAGTCGTCGTCGTTCCGCATCCGGCGCGCCGCCGCGGTTGCGACCCGGGGAGAGAGTAGATGGTGAGCCTACCGCGTATTGCCAGGCAATATCGAAACAGAGAGAGAAAGAGAGAGAGAGAGAAGGAGAGACAGAGAGATAGAGAAGTAGACAAACGACGAAGCCGAGGTAGAAATTGACACGATACGGAGACGCGAGGAAAAAGACCTCGACGCGCCGCGTAATCGTGACGGGCGCGGTAATCGCCGGGCGCGTTACCGGCTCTCTTCGTACAGCCTCTGCCATTACGCCGTGGTGAGCTTCGGTACGTCTTTAAAGGAAAATAACGCCACAGTTGTTTACCGATGACGCTTTCTCGTCTATACGCGAATGCTCTTTTTCTATTTCCGCTTCGTTCTCACGCGCACCCGAAATGCAATCCGCGCAATAAATCGGTAAATCATCGCCACAGCTCGATCCGGAGAGAGAAAAGGAATTTCTCGCAAACGAATCGGCGAGCCACGAGCCGCGCGACGAGACTCTCATTACGCTATTAATAACTGGCGCGAGGAAAAAGAGGCCCCTTCGTCGGAGCGTTTCGTCGTTCGGGCGCTCCTCCGCATCGAGCTCCGCGCATCGGCATCGGGTACGCGGGCCGAGGGAGCTGCATACCATATCTAATAGTAAAATAACTTAAATAATTCAAGAGGAATAATGCGAATGCCTTATCGTCTTGACGCTTTGAATTACCCGGACCGAGAACGACGAGGCGACGAATAGCCGGGAGGTGAGCGAGCTTCCTCGGGGAAGGCGCATCCGAGCGCCGGTGCAAAACTCGCTGTCCACTTGTATTTTTAGAATGATGTACGCGTTCGTTTGATTTCGAAGATTGCGCGCCCGCGCGGCTCTCGTCCCTCGGTTTTTCTGCTTTGGCCCCTTCGTTGACTCCTCCGTCGTCCGCCGCTTCCTCCGTCTTATTCCAAAGGATGAAGCGGGGGGCGAACTCTTAACGGGATCTGGTTACGAACGCTAAGCGCGCGATGTTTTCGGATTCCCGCGATTGCTCGCTCCTTCTTACTTTTCCCTTATCGGAGCCGCGCATCTTTGCTCTTCATTTCTCCTCGTAGTTCCTTTTTTTCGGTTCGCGCCGTGCTCTTGAACCAGCTCGCTTCGAATTCGCGGAATGCTAAAAACGGTCTGATTTACGGCAATAATTTTATTCCCTCTCTTACCGTACTATTTTTTTTCCATCTTTTCATAGTTTTAGCAAAAAGCAAAATTTCCCACATTTGCATCATCGCAGTCGCGCGACGCACGGACTATGCGTGCGTCTGGATAGCTGCGCAAGAAACGAATGCGAGATTGACGCAACAATAAAAGTAAGGTAAGGCAAGGTAAGGTAAGGTAAGGTAAGGTAAGGTAAGGTGAGGTAAAATAAAATGTATGCGCGAACGGTAATAAAGTCAAGCCGAGTTCGGTAAGAAAAATGCGGCGATTGTTTACACGGATTCAGGATAATTGGGCTCGCGGTCGCATTGCCGTTTTCACGAGAGAGAGAGAGAGAGAGAGAGAGAGAGAAAGAGGGAGAGAGAGAGAGAGAGAGAGAGAGAGAGAGAGAGAACGGCGTCGAAGAATGGCAGCCGAGGAGAAGTTAAAGAAACGTTTCTCGTCGGTGGCAAGTAGACCATGTCCCTCGCCTCGGGAAGACTGCGGCAGCATATAGATGTTAAACTCGAGTATGTGATAGTGTGAGGCTAGTAAGGCCGCGTTGAAAAACACGCGCGCAGACGCTGGAGAATAGCTCGTTTAATGATGGCTAGATAGGCCCGTGCGCCTATTATGTGGTAAATATAGAAAAGGCAATTATTGATAAACTTTAATGAGCTGGCGTGCGCGAGCATCGGGATCCATCCATTCGCGGGATCGTTCACGCACGATGCGACGAGGCTTTGCCTCCGTCCGTTGCGCTTCTTTTTCTCTGCAGCCTGTATTATTGCGGCAGATATTCCAGTAATTAAATTTCCACGTACTGCATCGGGAACTTCGGTAAATTAAATACACACTATATAAATATTTCATGGATCTCTGAAGAAAAATACGCTGTATCTATATGCTGCTGGTTATTGACCGAGAATCACCGCTTATTCGGACGATTTTCTAGTTAGAATATGAGCGTATATTCATGTAAATATTTACACATATATATATATATATATATATATATATTTTTTTTTTTTACATCTAATTATATAAAAGATTAGCTTTTATTGCTAAATAATTTGCAAATTATCGACGCCACTGGAGCCGGTATTGTTTATATGCATTTATACAACGATTTTCAAGTATTTCATAATCGGTCGAAGCGATGCTGCAGCTATAATTTCACTTTAGTCATGGTAATAGATCAAATATTTCGAGCCAGCTCGAATTCGCCTTAGTTGGCGCGTTTTATAATTTTAAAATTCAACGCGAAAGAGCTCGGGAAGCGTAGCGCCGCGGTAATATCTCGTTTCATCCCATGCCGGTGTACCTGCCGTATACCCGATAGCAATTTAACGTATGCTTTAAAAATAATCCCGTTGGGCGTTGGATCGCGTATAAAAGAGGCATAAAAGATGCATTACAAGCGGCGAAAGAAAACACGTCGAGAGTAAATAATGCATTAATAAATCGCGTCGAAGAAACAGCAAAAGGCGACTCTGAAAATTCAATGAGATAATGGAGAGAGAAAGAGGGAGAGAGAGAGAGAGAGAGAAAAGAAGAGAGCGAGAGAAAGAGAGGGAGGCACATATACGCTATGTACACAGACACACACACACACACACACACACACACACACACACACACACACACACACACACACACACATACACAAATATTCGCGCGATTATTTTAATTGGAGGCTTAATAGAGAGAATTATTCGCGGCGCGCTTCCAGTAAATTACGGCTGGCATCGATTCGAGTTCGGCGCGTGCAGGTGGGGCGTCCTCGAAGCTGCCGCCGCCGCCGTCGTGGCATCCTCTCGATGCGCGCCGAGGCGAGCCCGAGGGATCGGGAAAACTCGTCGGCCGAGTAGATGGATCGCCGATAAATGGCCGCTCATCGCCCGCGGGCAAAATTCACTCGCGATCGAGATCGCGAACCCTTCCTCCTCTCTCTCTCTCTCTCTCTGTCTCTCTCTCTCTCTCTCTTTTTTCTTTCTTTTTCATTACGCGTTAACGCGCAGCCAGTGGAACTACCCGCGGAATAATTACCCGTCGACCGGGGGCTGACGCGTTGCGTGCGTGCGAGGAAAAGCCGCGCGAGCGCAACCTGCAGCGTCCTGTCTTTCTCGCTTCAGCCGTCCGCGTGCGCGGGTGCGCTGGGCCCCCGATAAGTCGCTGATGCGCCCGAGTGACATGGGAATCAGACTAATTTAATGCTTCTCGAACGGAAGCTATCTTTGAATTTTAACGCGCCTCTATTAATGCCGCGCCGAATCTTTATTCGTTTTATCCAATCTATTATATCTTAGCCTACCGTAGCTTTGTCTGAATAATAAACGTGGCTTCGATGCTTGCTGATTATTTTTATGCTTTTATTATTATCATTATTATTATTATTATTATTACTTTCTTCTTCTTTTTATCACTGATAAACTTTTAATTATTTATTGTAATATATTAAATCAAATGATCAAAGATTATGATTTCAACGTTATTTATTATATATTTTAAAACCAAGATATAATTACAAAATTAAATTGCATACTATGTACGTTTTCTTTTCAACTAGTGTTTAAAGCGAAGAGAGTATGTGTATGCTATCGGAATTAATTATAAATCCAAATCGAATTAATTTACATTTTTATATTATTAATTTATTTATTTTTTTATTTAAAAAATGATCGTTTCATGCGTGTGAAACAATCTCAAGTGAATTTTTTAACGATAACGTAATACAAAGGAAGATATATCCGTGAATTATCGTGCGATTTAGTAGATAAAATAAGAATGATGTTAATGGTTGTCGGAACACGATTTTCGCTGGCTATGGAAAGTTCTCTGGGCAGACTGGCGACACAGAAGCAAACGGAGAGCTGTTTTGCGCGGTATATTAATTTAATTCTTTGGATACTCGATAGATGAGAGAGAAAGGGGATGAGTCCGTGCGCTCAGTTTGAATATTCATAGGAAAGAGGGAATAGAGATCGGCCGTAATAGAATTTAAATTAAGTAAGGGGTGGGCATGAGAAAGAGATAGAAAGAGAGAGAGAGAGAGAGAGACCAAGCGACTACACAGAGTTACGTAATGCGATAATGCGAGTTTTGTGTATCGACACAAAATCTTTTGTTCTTTTCTTTTAAAAAAATTATTATTTTTTGCTATCTTTGTCACAAGTAAGCAATTGTCAACAATTTTTATAAACAAAAATTGATAATAACTGTTAAATGAATTTTTTACATAAAAAAATAAAACTAAATAGTTTGTGAGTTAGTGGGTTAGTCATTGATTAAAAAAAAAAATGAAACAAAAGTAAACAAATTTAATTCTTATCGAATGATTGAAATAATTATGCATAAAATATAAAAGTGCTTTTGTAATACTAGCTTCTTTTACGTAAAATGCTTAAATGTCTATCAGTAATATTTACACAATTATAATTTGAAATTTTTCTTTTTTCTTTCTACTTTCCCAGCAGTTAACAACCTATATTTGTTTTACACAAAAATAATTACAAGCGCCCGTGAAGAGCGAATTCGAAGAACCGGCATAGTCGATTAATTTCACTTTACATAGTAGGAGTCGGAGTCCATCTCTTTCCGGGCCGCTCTCGAGACATCTGTAATCATAATGATCGCAGAGTGTTAATCTTCCCGTTAACTTGGCCGAGGTGTTTAACTTTGTTAATTGGCTCGCGCGCTCGCTCGAGTTCTCCGCGCTCCTACCGATGCCGCAACACAGCACAAATGTGACACACGTAAATATACATTTGTCCGCCGCGGCTCTCTACGCTCCCGGACGCTCTCTTAACATATATGGATCTTATTCTATCCCATTATTGCAATATACCTTTCTTTTTCCGTAGCTTATATTTCGTCAATCTTGAAGGTACTTCGTCGTAAATTTCGACAATTATTTTTCAACAGTCTTATTTCGTTAAATACTCGATATAATACTCGGATTCGCTCGCTTTCTAATTAGTACCAATCTAGCGAGTAAAAGATTAGCTTATTACAATGCTATACAATTATAAATTTAATTGGAAATAAAAATTGGCAAGATAGTTTTCACTCTTCCGGCTGCGAGCCGTTTGCATATACTTATAAATTTTCAAGCTTTCAAATAGCCAAAGATATATTTTGTTGTAGAATATTGACACGTGCATGCAAAGCAGGCGGGCCGAGTGGAGCGAGTTTGGAGGCTCGCGGAGGTACGGCTGAAGAGTTCGGGAAAGGCCGCCGAAAGCCCGCAATTCGGCATTCGGTCAAGCGGCCGAACGTCCACGGTTTGTCGCCGAGTCAGCGCAGCCAATAGCCGCGCGGTGCGGGCTCCTTTAAATACGAGAGCGCGTTGACGCAAACCCGCCGCGTTTCCGCGATCCCCACGGATTTCTGGCTTCGTGACCGGTGCGCCGTGTCGAGTCATCGCTTCGCCTCGTTCCGAACTCGTTGCTCGCCACGCCAGGGACGACGAGCCGCGCACGCCACTCCGAGGAGAGCCCGCGTCAGCTCGAGCCATTGACCAGTTTGGCTCAGCGCGCTCCCGCACGCATCACACATTATCTGATCTACGAGTACGTATATCAACGTCCTGCGCCCGCGCCCTAGCACCTTGTGTGTATCGATACCGTGAAGAGCGCTGACCATGCGGAAACTGACCAAACTTTCCTACCTTTAATACCCATTGATTATCATTTTAAATTTATTCTTCCTTATTTTTCTTGTCATCCATAAGGACGTGTATTAGGCAAAACGATACGCGGGTCATCGTTTGCGGTATGATTCTCTATTTACGTTGTGAGCGCATCTGCCTAGCACGAAAATAATCGAATCATTTATTATTAAAAAGACAAGAATGTTTCCTTTGTTCGAGAACTTTATTCCTAGAAGCTTTCAACTTGCTTTGTCGCTTTGTAATAATGAATAAAGTAAAGTCCCACGGTAATGAAATAGTTGTCTTTGTATATATATATATATAGATCGGTAGTAAAAGCAGTGATTCGATGATATCGTCAAAAATAAAGCGAAGATGTTTCATTGTATCAAGTGAAATGTACAAAAGAAAAGGGGAAGTTTAATAATATACATGCATGTATATATATATATATATATATATATATATATATATATATATATATATATAAATTATGTATAGAAATTCAAATAGAGAATTAACGGCTTGTTAAAGCGTGTGCATACAACTATTAAAAGTTGCTCACTTGAGCGCGGATTCAACTTAAATTCTTTGTTCATTATGCGCTCATACAAATTTGATAATTTTACAAGTCGTTTCTTTCTATACATATATATATATATATATACATATAAGGTTGGCTGAAGCGCTCGTCTCCGCGAGGAGACGAGGGAACGAGAGCGGCGAGATCGCCATCGCGGATAAGCGAAAAAAATTAATACTCCTCATTGTTCGCGCGGATGCGGTTGCGGCATCTAATTACTTTGCGCGTACGCGCTCGCGTCGATGAACCGCTCGATTCTCTGGTGGGCGCCGACAAACGTACCTACGTCGGTATAAGGTATAAGCTAAGAAAAGATTTCGAAGAGAATCCGTCCGATTCCCTCGTTGGAAGTTCAGTTGGCCGACATTGCAATTAGCACGGCTGGTAATTAGTCGTGCTCTTGTTAATCCGAATCGATCAAATAATTGTAAACAGTCGGTGAAAAGCGCGATGCTCGGAGATTGCTGTAAAGGGGCGATTCTTAGATTGCAATTATAATTAATAATCGTTGCTTTCGCATAACGAAGCCTCGCATTTTATTTCATTTCCCATATCGCCCAAGACAAACAACTTTTGTATTATTCTCCTGACAATCAGAGCATTTCCTCGATTAACGATTGTTTGAAATTATACTACTACTACTTTTCTTGTTTACTTGCTCTTAAAGTTATTGATCTACTCACTTTACCCTATGTATAAATGCTTCCTTTAACCGATCGCTCGGTAAAAATTCATGGTTCAAGTCATGGTTCATCTAGTCAGACAGATAAGGGAGAAAGCGCGTAATTTTAAACGGAAATAGATGTACGTATGCTCTTTTGTTTCAATTCTTGTCGAACCAAATTCGAGAGTTTTCGGTAAGGAGTTGTTGAATTTCAAGAGATTTATGAGCATTTCAACGAAAGTGCGTGATCCTTCTCTTCGCATAATTCACGTGGAAGCGATGTCAACGTCATCGCCGTTAAAAAGTGCACAAGGAGTTATTTCCCCGAAACGCGAGCTTGAATTCGTTATCGGTCGGGCATCGAGATGGAAAAAAGAATGAGATTGCACGGAAAACGGAGAAGAGAGAGAGAGAGAGAGAGAGAGAGAGAGACAGAGACGTCCGTACCAAATCCAAGTCGGACGTGCGCGGGCTCGGCGAATGATTTACCGGGACTCGTCGCGTGTAAAACGGGACCGCGAACGCGCTCACGCAAAGGAGACACAAGAGGGCGCTGATTATCGCTCGAGATTGTTCGCGGCACAAAGGCGAAGAAGAAAGAGGGGGCTCGGCTCGGCAATGCCCATACTACCCCCCCCCCCCCCCTCTTCACCCTCTCTCCCGCTTCACCGCGAGAGTTGGCCTCGCAAAAGAGCAAAGGCCCATAGTCGTCGCACTCGCGCTCGTCTCGAAGCGCATCTCGAGATTCAGATATTTTTTTACGACCTCTCTTCTTCGGCCTTTCCGCCTCGTCCCTTATTTCTCCTTTTTTCCCGCAGTTCGTGCTCGGACTGCCAGATCGCGCGCTCATAGGTCGAGCGGCAGGTCGATTGGATTATCGCAGGACATCTAAAAAAATGAGAAAGAGAGACTGACGGCAGATAAAACTTGAAGGACTCATAAAGAATAAGCGAACAGGCGCATTCTTTTATTTACTTAAAAGTTTCAAATTATTCATCCTTTTATTCACTGCAGTAAACAGAAGATTTATAGTACGATTAAACTAATTTACAATCACATTGTTAAGTAGCATCATTTTATCAAAATTTGATGTTTGATAAAACCTCTACTGCGGTAAAAATAATATTCGAAGAATATGTAACGGGAGAGCTCATGTGCAATATCAAAATGGCTATGGAGAGGTAGTTTAGTGCATCCATAAAGGACCGATAGCAATTGTCTAGCGTATCCGCGAGTTCCATGTCGATGTTTCGACCGAGTAACGTCTGCAAGCAGAATCTGAAAGACAAAAAAGAAGAAGAAGGAAAGCACCCAGACGCGGCTGCGCTCCGGCATTTACCGTTTTTGCGAGTCGCAGAGCATACGGGTTGCCTTTTATTGGCAATTTTAACTTGACTCGGGCTTCCGATCTAGCCAAGCCAAGCGCCGAACACCCCAAAGGAAATTGAAAGTTTTAAAATTCAAAAATCAACTTATTTTATTCGAGGTCCGGATAATTTTAATCGAGATGCAGCCCCGACGCGGCTCGATCGCGTTTGCATAATTAGGCAAAGTTCATGTGCGTAACCTCGGTGGCGGCTATTTTGCCGCAGCCAGAAAAAGTTTGATTATAAAGTTTCATTGGGCGATAATGCGTCATAAAATGACTAGATGAATGGAAACTTCATTTTTCATACCAAGTGTCACGCAGCCTGTTTCTTTTTTGTCAAAAAAGTATTTATTTTTAAATTTAAAAATAAAATTACAATAGTTTTTTTTTTTTTTTTTTTTTTTTTTTTAATTTTTATGAATTATGAATTTTGTCGTCGAGACAATTTAAAATTTGAAACGAATGATAAAAAAGATAATAGCGGTGAATAAGGCAGAAGATACCTTGCAAAGTTTGTTATCGAAATATTTTTCGTGAAGCGCAAAGGTTATTACTGTAATTTCAGCAATGTTGAGAGGAAGAGAGATGAAGAAAAGAGAATGCAATTCATTCGGTCGGTCAAGAGGAATATTAATATAAAATTTGTTTGCGTCCGCGTGTTTGGGCGGAGCGATCGCTCGCAAACGGAGATTGAGTTCGACTCATCTCGAAATACTCGTAGCTAGTATATCCCATTCGTAGGTATATAGCCGAGTTGGATATATAAACAGGGGAGACGAGGAAGGAAGAGGAGGAGAGAGAGAGAAAGAGAGAGAGAGAGAGAGAGAGAGAGAAAGAGAGAGTGAGCCCGAGAGGGAGCTATGTACGTTTTCGTGTATATCTATTTGCCGACACAGATAAACACAGATAAACACAGATAAACACAGATAAACACAGATAGAGCCGGCGCGCGGAGGCCCCCTCGCGAGCGACTACTGCGGAGACGAGAGAGCGCGCGCGAGGGCGGGAGCGGGGGAGAGCGAGAGAGTGTTCTTATAGTGGAACTTATTGATCCAACAAAACTCATTTCAAGATACAGTGCAAAGTCTCCAAGATACTGCTCCTACTCCTCTGTCTTTCGCCGTCTCCGTCTCTCCTCCGCTCCGAGTCTCTCTGCCGCGTGTAGCCGATCTATCCGGGCTCTTCTTTCTCGCTCTCTCGTGGCTACGCGCCGGCGGGAGCCTTTGCAGCCTCTCTTTCTGCCACCCCCTCTAGCCGATTGCAGCCCGTCCGCCCGCCACCGCCGTTGCCGCCACCGCCGCCGCCGCCGCCGTCTTCTCCGCCGCCTCCCCTCCTCTCCGCGCGCCGCGACTCGCGCCGAGTATCGTATCCGAGACGCGCTCTCCCGCCCGCTCTCTTTCTCGCTATCTCTGTATCTCTGTATCTCTTCCGCGGCGCGTATAGACGCGGCTTAATGCGTGTACGGAACGAACGGGAATAAGATACCAGCCGAGACAGAGAAAGCCCATATTATTTGCAAAGCTTGTAGGTGAGTGCAAAATCTTCGCCCACGAGTGCCAGTCTTCGAACGAACGCCCGCTCTTCGACTCCCGCTCTCTGCGATCTGCTCTCGGCACTTTTACCTTAATTCCCTACCCCTTTTTAATATTCATCCTCATTGCTACTAAACTTTCTACAGGAGCATTTAAATTTTAGCTCTTTTTTCACCTCAAATGCAATATGTAAAATTACCTCGAGCTACTAATAATCAAAATTTCATTTGGATATGTACGTAATATCCATCGAACCTTTGGATTTTTTCATTTAAATATAATGATTGACACAAACAATCAAACAATTCACACGTGAGAACGATAAAAATTTGACTTTACCTGTACCACGACAAATATTTGCTGTGTGTACTGATATCTGCTGATTCTTCGTAAAAACTTTAAACAATAATCATGTATCATTAAATAACTAATTTTCGTTTTTTAAACTTTATGACAGCAAATGAAATTTAAAACGGCCTATATAAAATTACTAAATCGACTAATTTTTCTTTACTTGTCTACTTACGATCTCTATTTAGTATCGTCGCACGTTCAACAATTTTATAGGTAAAAATTTTACGCATATTTATTTTTTAACGAATATAATCGGACAATAGTTGAAAAAAATGTTTGCATTTTTAATAATACACATAATTTTAATAGATAAGTGATGCGATATAAAAACAAAAAAAATATTTATCGATTTGAAAACGATGTAACGGGTGAAACAATGTCAAAAATTAAAAGTTTTCAATGAACGGTATAATAGGATAAAATCGTCTGGTAAGCTTTTCGCTACGCTTAGGAAAAGTTAATAATTAAAGTCGACGCGTGACCTTGTAGTACGACTCGGTGATCTTCGCTCTTTGTCTAGTCCATACTCTCTTAAGTTTCGTCTCTCTTCGTTTCAGGAGTTTTCTCTCCCTCCTCCATCTTCCTCTCTCTCTTTCTCTCTCTCTCTCTCTCTCCCTGCTGCTCTCTCTCTCTCTCTCTCTTTCTCTCTCAAACTCGCAGTCGAAAAGCTAAAGTTTGCCGCGGGAACTCGTCGGCACACTGAAAGCAATTTCGGCAGCTCGCGCCCCCTCATCTGGTTTTACGCGTCCGAAGAAGGAAAGTGCATAAAGCTCTCGCTTTCGAGTGGCCTCTCTCTTTTTACTCCTTCGGGAAGCCTCAGCCTTTTTGACGATGTCCCGGCAATAACGAGACGTCCTACTGTCTTTGCTCTCACCGCTCTTTTTTTCCTACCTCATCGTTTTTTTTTATTTCCAGCTTTCCCTTTTCTTTCAACTTTAACGTGTTTCAAAATATTCATCGTTACCTCATCGATAACTGATTTTTCATACGATTAAGAAATTATAAATAATATTGAATGAATTGATACGATGATTATTTATTTTTAAATTTTTATCCAAATAGAAAACTTTTCGTCCAGAATATCTGCATAGCGCGATTGTACAGGAGGCGTATATTTGAAAAACGCGTTGCGGAAAATGCATTCGGCAAAGAAGACAGAGAGAGAGAGAGAGAGAGAGCGGCGAAGGGACGCGCGGGAAAAGGTAGATCACGCACGGAGGGCACAAGTCGGAGCTAGAGAAACTGGCTCTCCGAGCGGCGGCAGCGGCGGCAGAGGCGGCAGAGGTGGGGCGAGAGGGAACTCGAAATAAAATGGCGAAGGTAGGAGAGGGAATCAAAAGATAAATCGAAAGAAAGAGATATCGAGTCGTTCCGCGGCGCTCGGGTCTCGCCGTAGGTGGGAGAGAGCGCGTAGGTGAGTCTCGGCGGCGCTTGCAGCGGCGGCGGTGGCGGCGGCAACGGCGGCGCCGGAAGACGCGCGCGAGAGGAAAAGAGAGAAAGCGCCGGGGCGGCGGGGATGGCGCGGCAGGGGAGGCACCGCTACACGGGAAGAGGGGCGGAAGGCCGCGAATGTCGGAGGGAAAAGAGGGAAAGAGAGAGGACGGAGTTCTCTCTTCAGCGGGCGCAAGGCGGACGGCGAGAAGCCGAGAGAGAGAGAGAGAGAGAGAGAGGGGCGCGGGGCAAGGGTGGCGGGGGAGGGAGTCGGGGGAGCGGGGGGTCGGAGGAGATAGATGTATGTGGGAGGGCCGCTCGATACAGCCCCAGCAAAACCTCATCCTCCAGCCAAAGCCAAGCATCGCATCGCGAGGTTAAAGTGAGAAAAGTCAACCCAGTCACTCGACGAGTCCTTCCGCGCCTCGGAGCATCGGGTACGAGGAGGACGGGACGAATGCGATATTGCTGCCGCCGCCGCCGCCGCCGCCATCGGCGCTTCTGCATTGGAACTACACCGATGTCTCGTCCTCGTCGTCGTTCTCCTCCGCGTATCCCAGGACGACTCGCTTGCTTGCACGGGTCAAGGACCTCGCGTCCTAACGCACCTATCTTTTTATTTCTTCTGACCTCGTTCTTGCATTCCGTATCCCAAATACGGAGAAATTCGAACCGAGATGTAGACTCTAATAAAAAATATATCTACGCGATACATTATTTTGATTGCACGTGCCGGCGGTGTAAAGCATCCTGAGAGATGAGCTTCATTCAATTTAACAGCGACATTATAGTTGCTATATTTTTTTAATGTATTCGCATAAAGCGTGTCCATAAGAATAAAATATTTTGAATTTTATTAATGATAAGTATTTTATTTAAATGATAGATAAAGCATTGTTAAAGTATCTTTTACAATTGTAGGTTATTAAAAATAAATATTTATTATTTTCGCTATGTTCAATGAAAAAGTACTGAATCGCAGTTGCCGAATATTAATAGCCATATAATATGCTGCAAAGTTGAAAATTCTTACTTTCTAGATAATATCCGTTAAAAACTTTTAACTTTACACAATTGAACGTACCAATTTAAAATAGTTTTTTGTTTATCTTTTTAACGGGCAAATGTTATTTTAAACTATTTAGTCATCATCAAAAAAAACATTAATTTTGATATTTAGAAATGCACGACTTTGAAAAAAAAAGAAAAAAAAAAACAAAAGAAAATGTGATTTTTAAAAAATGCGACTAAATAGATGTTAAAAGAGTCGAAGAAGTTGGTCGCAATTTTGCAACGAGTCGAAAGACAATGAGCTGCTGGCTCTAAGATGACATGCGAGCATATGCATGAGTTGTTGATAATCGGGCGTAGAGTCATAGGTCATGCGACAGGAAAGGCGGAGAATAGCAAAAGAGGGAAGTAGCGAGGCAAGCGCGAGCGGAGACATATAGAGAGGCGAGTCGGCCTTTTATCGAGAGACTTTTAAGCCCACTTTCCCGAGTTGGCTGGCTTTCAAAATTCAAGTCGAGAGAGAGAGAGAGAGAGAGAGAGAGAGAGAGAGAGAGAAAGAGAGAGAGAGAGAGAGAGAAAGAGAACGAGTACGAGAGAAACGCGAGTCAGAGACACAGGACGGTCTGCCTGGTGCAGTGCCGGGTTGTCACTTGGCTGGTTATCCGGGCACTTCCATGCCCGGCCACGCGGATACGAGTGCATAAACATGCGAGCGAGCGGCATCCTAGCTAAAGAGTACCTTTATCTCGAGCGAGCCGCTTCACGCGCTCTCTTTCTCCCTCCGTCGTTATCTCTCGCTCGCTCTCGGGCCGCTCGTACGTATGTACGCCGCCCGCACACCCACAGCCCTCCGAAGACTCGCGCGCGCGCTGCCTCTTTCTACGTCTCTCTTTGGCCGTTCTTGCGCGCGTGGCCGCCACCGCCGCCGCCACTCCGTCCCATATATGCGCCAGCCAGAGGGAAGGCTAGGACGAGGACGGGGCGGGAGGTGGGCGCGAGCGCGCGCTCACGTAGGTTACTCCTTTCTGCTGGCGGAGGATATTGTGATTTTAGCGTCTGTGTAATTATGGAAATTAGCGACATGGAAAGCCTAGGATAAAAGGGTTGATTATAATC
This sequence comes from Chalcis sispes, assembly GCA_949987625.1. NCBI lineage: Eukaryota > Metazoa > Arthropoda > Insecta > Hymenoptera > Chalcididae > Chalcis > Chalcis sispes. The sequence continues at coordinate 618,118 of OX465096.1, forward strand.
CAGGCGCTGAAGAGGGAGAAAGAGAGAGAGAGAGGGAGAGAGAGCGAAAGAGAGAGGAGCGTCTCTCCTACCACATGACCATAGATTAAAATGCTCCTTCTGCACTCGCGCCTATCCGTCCTCCCTTTTCATTCGCCTTCATTTTCTCTTTCTCCTCGTCTCTCCTATCTGCATATTCTATCCTGGCCGCGTCCTCCGCGTATCCTGGAATGACGATGATATTATAGGATCAGGTTCCTATCTGCGTGCGTTCGCCGAAAAGGAGACAGAAAAAAGTGCTGAGAGAGAGAAAGAGAGAGAGAGAGAGAGAGAGAGAGAGAGAGAGAGAGAGGCGAGAGGAGAAAAGCGGCAGAGGTCTGAAGAGCCAAGAACGCGCCGTGATTCGAAGCGACGTGAAACGAAATCCCGGGTCGGTGTTAGCGAGACCGAGAGCTTTTCCTTCGTGCTCCGGAATATCTGCTCTGATGGCAAATTATCTTCTATTTTCAAAACCACCCATCCTCCCACCTACCTCCCCCAGCCCCTGCCCACTTTTCACACGTACTAGCGAGTACAAAAGATCCGTTTGCGCGGTAAGAGCCGACGCACTCCAAATATGCAAACTCTTAAACAAAAACGTACGAATAATAAAATAATAAAATAATAACGAAATAAATATTTTCTCAATTTTATTGAAATATCAAAAGCGAAATTACAAAGCGTTAGCTGGTGGTCTGTCGGAACGCGGCGCTCTTCGAGTTCCATAATTTTTTTATCAGCGTGCAGAAACGAGAAAGTTTTTCCAGGAAAAATTGCCTGCCAGAACGGATATCGCCGATTGCGCGGATATATAGAAGCTGGCTGGTTCCCGCTAGGTGGAAAAAGAAGGAAAAGAGAGAGCGAAGAGGAGTCTTGCACCTTTTTCCTCCGTACTACCCCTTCGGGCATCGGCTTCTCTTTTTCCCTCTCTCTCTCTCTCTCTCTCTCCCTCTCCCTCTCCTTCTCTCGCTCTCGTTCTTCTTTCTCCTTTTCCTTTTTTCTCCTCCGAGTCCACCGAGATAGATCCCACCTCTGACACAGCGCCCTCGCGCTCTCTCCGTCTTTCCCTTTTTCGAGCGGGTTTCCTTCTCCCTCTCGCCTCGTCCCTCATCGATTCCTCCCTCTCGGTTCGAGCGCGACGACACGCTCTCGCTCCCCGTTTTTTTTCCTATCAAGCCATTGGGCACGGCCCGGGAGTCGCGGCCGCGGAGCCGCCGGGAACCTATGATGCGATCGGGTATCGAATATCGGCTCGTGCTCCCATTGGTCGGTCGGGCTCGGGGTCGCACTCACGCGCCGTTACGACTGATTTGTTACGTAAAAACGTCGATAGATTCTATACTACCGCCCCCGCCAATGCCGTCGCTGACGCCGACAGCGCCAGCCGCGCGCCACCTCTTCCTCCTCCTTCCACCCCCCGAATGAGAAAGGAGAGCGACGACGTCGGTCGGAGAGAGCGAGAGAGTGAAAGGGAAAGAGAGAGAGAGAGAGAGAGAGGGAGAGAGAGAGAAAGAGAGAGAGAGAGAGAGAGAAAGAAAGAGAGAGAGAGAGAAAGAGAGAAAGCACAACCGAGAGAAAGAGGAAGCGGGAAAGAGGACGATAGAGAGCCGGTGCACGCTTCTCTTTTTTATCGGCGCTCTGCGCCGCGCGTTCGCTCTTGTTCGTTCGGGTGAAAATAACGCTTTGACGAAGAAATGGCCGCCCGATGTCGACCTCGTCAGCGAGGAACGACCTCTACTTTTTTTGCTCGTTTCCTTTATTCTTTCTCTCTCGCTTCTGCACGCGCGTCTCTCTCCCTCTCCCTTTTCTCTCTCTCTCTCTCTCTCTATCTCTCTCTCTCTCTCTCTATATATATATATATATATATATATATATATATAGGTGGCTAAGACGTGTACCAAGATCGATCTCGTCTTACGTATAGTCTCTCGCATTCTTTTCTTAATTAAACTTTTCCATGCACGCTCCTTTTTTCATAAAACATTTTTTAAGACTTTCTCTTGATATACTATGTATTAAAAATGTTAAAATTTTATAATGTTTTAGGATAAAGTAAATACGGCGAATTTTTGTAAAATGAATGCAATACATCTCGAGCCGAGATGTATACGTATAGAAAGCATTTTCCAACTGAAGAGAGTAAATAATTTTCTTCGCATCCAAGCCTCTTGGGATCGTTAATATTGTGCATGGAAAAATAAAAAATACAACGCATTATCAAATACTGTAAGTAGCCAATATTTATATATTTATTTGTTTGTTTTATTCATATTTATAAATATTAAAAAAATTTTTTTCTTAAAATATTTTATAATTAAAGCTCTCTTGTTTGACTACTATAGCAGGTGGGAGTTTTATATTCTCTTATAACAAAATAAAACTTTTTTTTCCATTATTAAAAAGTATTTGTACTTTTTAAAAAATAATATGAAAGTACTAAAACACGAGCGGTATAACCGAGTACATAGAAAAACAATGTCCTTTTTATATCACTAACTTAACAATAATTTTAATTGTTCAAAAATATTCTCGGTTAATTAATTCTAATATCAAAGGCAGTGTACTTTACCGTAACAAAGATTTTTGCCGTTTTAACGATGAAAATGAAATATTTTCTTAATGACAACCTATAATTAATTTTATTATTATTGCTTTTAAAATGTATATGTATACATGTATTGTATATTGTTTAAATTTTTGTATTGAAAAATATCGTCAAGATATGTGATCGCGTAGAAAATTTCTCTAGTTCCTTTTGTTATTTATTATCATCAACGTTGGCGGAAAATTTTCCCCAACGTTTCATGTTTAAATATTGCTTTTATAAAATGTGTTTCGGGTACAACAACAAAGTAGTTCGGTTAAATAAATCAGAATTCGACTGCTCGATTGCACAAGTTTCGCACACGCGACACCGTTTGCGGAAACTCGCCCGGTGCGTCCCTTTGAAATCTCGCCACGAATCCTGGACTCGCGATAGAGGAGGCACAGTTTGCTCGGGCGCGAAGAAAATTCGCGCACACGTACGCCTCCGCGTCCGATATGCGGCGATACCCGCGAGAGGACAAACTCGTAAGTGCGCTCGGCATTGTTCTCGCGCTGTGAATGGCTCCGGCGCCGTTTAACGGGGCGCGCCTTCCCCTCCGAGCACAAGTTTTCCGGGTGGACGGAGCCGCCGGGACGGCCGTGGCCTATTGTGAAAATATCCGTCGGGCTGGCCGGAGCTGTCCGGTGCACCGTTTGTGCGGCTTCGTTTCTTTTGCCGCGACTTCGAGAAGAGAAAGAGAGAGAGAGAGAGAGAGACGCGCGGCCGGTATATCGGCGGCAAAGAGAGCGAGGAGCTACGCCCGATGCTCTCCGCGCTCCGTTATGTCACGCGGAGAGCGGCTCTCGGGAAACGTGGGAACCGAGGATAGGTATACCGCTAGAGCGCTCGCCGAGGAAAAAATATGAAAGTACACATAAGTACGATTCTTTCGAAATCAACCGGTTGCCTTTTGTTGTCTCGTTAATACTCGCTACTTTTCATATTGCCACTCCAGCGATATTCTCCGAGTTCTTGCACCTGTTCATTACTCGACTCGATTGTTAATTTTGACAAATTCGAGTAGCTCCCGACGAAAAAATTCACAACCAGCTGTCTAGTCAAAGCTTGACTTTTAAGCTGATATGAGAAAGTCGCCGAAGAAGCCATTATGGGTCTTGCGCTCCCGCAACGCCGAAGAATAATAAATATCAAACATTTACTTTCAGAAAATTTATATATTTATATCTAACTCTGGGATGACTTGATTTTTTTGCGATTTGCCAGCGAGCTTAAAATTATTTAACGGCTGACTTTGATTTTTTGAAAAAGTTTCCAAATTATTCAATGTCTAGAAAATTTTCTTTTCAACGGCCAACAGTACCGAACGCTTGCGAACAATTTAAATAGTTCTCTTTAATTTTCTCCCGACGCTCGTTTGTCGCCGTTTTTATCCATTCGTGTAATTCGTTCGTGGGAACAAAAATTTTGAAAAGGTTAAAGCATTGAGAGGAAAGGGAGGAGAGCTCGAGAGCGAAAGTGAAAAGCTCTTGCAGGGAGGAGGGGAGGGGGGGGGGGGGAAGGAGCGGAGCTTTATCTCAGCCGGGTTGAACAATTGATTTTTCCGCGGAGCATTGGAAGCAATGGCGGAGGCATTCGCACACGCGGCAGCTTTACAACAATGGAATAGGAGAAAGAATGGGATAGAGCGAGAAAGGTAAGAGGCGTGGAGAAGTCGGAGAACGGAGAGAAAGCGAGGAGAGAGGACCGAGAGAGAGAAAAGCCCCGAGAGCGCGGATGTTGCGCGCAGACTCAATATCGCCGAACCGAACCCTCCGATAGGTCGAGGTTCGACTTCGAGGGGAGGGAATAGATTTCCAATCGGGCGAGGGTGGCCCTCCTCCGCGCGCGCGGGGGAGCCGGCGCCGCCGATGCAATATCGCCCCGATCGACGCCGAGGCTGTAGGTGGACCGACGCATTCCACGCACCTCCATATCGAACTGCGTTCGGTCTCTCCCACCCGCGCGTTTGATACGCGGCGCGCATCCCGCCGCGGCAGCCGTGGAAGGGAGCAGCGCCGGCGAGAGACGGAGGATGGAGAACGGAGGACGAAGAGCGCGGAGGACGCGCGCAAAGCGCGGGAGAGAGAAAGAGGGACGACGCCGAAAGCGCCGCGCCGCGCTGTGACTCTATTGACCAGGCTTCGATGCGCGCATCTGGGCGTAACCCATTCGCCCGTTCGTTCGGTCGGTCGGTCGGTCGGTCGCTTGCTCGTTCCTTCCTGCCCGCCGCCTCGGCGGTCCCCGCGCCTCGTTCTTCGCCTTCGGCTTTTCTCTCCGCGGCTCGGGGGCGCGGGCCCGGCGAGGAGGGAGCGGGCAGGCGGGCGGTCGAGAGAGGACCGCCGCCGCCACGCCGCCACCACCGCGCGCGCCTGCGAATTGTCGTCGTAGAAAAATCGAACGCGGATAAACCGAAGCGCATCGCCCGAACGGCCCGTGCCGGCGTCGCTCCCCCGTTCGCCATTATCGCTACCGGCGTCCTCCATTTCGATCATGGCTCTTGGTTACCAATACCAATACCGCACCGACACCGACACCAATGCCAATACCAATACCAATACCAATAGCTATACCCACAAGGAGCTCAGCCGCTCTCAATAATCCCTTTCGTGCGCATTATGTTGGGCTCAGAACTATTTTAAATTGTAATTCGTCTTTGTTTTAAGTTTACTTACGGAAACACAAAATAACTTAATGAAAATCCAATATCCAGTGCGCGCTTTTCGAGGGCTTTGTTTGTTTTCCCGAAAATTTTCGGTATAATTATCTGCTGTTAAACTCAGCGAATAAAAATAATCCTCTTGCTTACATAAAAATCATTGCCTACCTACTTCCAGCGTCCCAAAGTACTTGCGAGCTTTTGATTCGCGATTTAATTAAATTCTTTCCTTTTTTTTTGTTTCCTACTAATAATCTCTGTAGAGCCGGCCCATTCACATGAAATTTCATTGTTGTTAAAAAATTGATACGTTATATATATCAGGTATGTCACAAGATGGAAAAAAGTTATTAAAGCCAAATTCCAATAGCTCGAAAAATAAATAAAAGCGCGTTCGTGGATGTCCCTGGCTGCGACCGCACAAGAAAGGATCGTGTCTTAAGAAGCGAGCATATATATATATATATATATATATACATATATACGTGGCTAGCTCGTTCATAGATCACCGAAGCTCCTCGCAACTTTCAGCGGATGAGTTGTTGGAGCGATTTAGGCGTTAGCACGCGCGCGCGCGCGCGAAAATGGTTCCGTCTTTCTCTCGCCTTCTTTTCTCTCAAACTCCTCGAGGCCTTTTTCCCCGTTCTTCTTCCTTCAAGCTTCTCGCTCGCTTTTTTCTTCTTTTCTCCCGTCTCGTCGAGCTGCCCGTGAGCCAACGGCGGCGGAGGCAGCGTCGCCCGCGGTATTTACACGTCTCCATCTGCAAGAACGAGAGAGAGAGAGAGAGAGAGTGCGGGTGGAGGGAGTAAGGAGGGAGAGAAAAAGAGAGAACCGGCGAAACAAAGAATTATTGTTTGTATGCTCTCGTGGGTGCCACAGGATTTTCCAGTTCACAAACTAAGTTAGCAGCTATACGACTCGCGCGCGATGACGCCGACTATGCCCGGGTCACCGGGATTGAAGTTGGAAAACTCCTCGGGTAAAGCCCTAACTCTACTCTATACGTTCTCTCTTTTACTTTGCTATCCTGGCATTGGATTTTTATAATAATTTAAAAACCCGTTACAAGATTCGATCTCTCGGTTCTCACGCTCTTTTTTAAATCAAACTAAAATTTTTACAATTGTTGTTATTACAGTTTTATACTTTTATTCCGTTCACGACGAGAATTTTTCTCCTTTCTCTTTCTCTCTCCCCCTTTTCCTCTCTCTTATTGTGCCGTGTTCTCGGCTTGTACCTTATACAGTGCCAACAATATACGGAATTATGCGTGCAGATTTACACGAGTTACAGCGAGTATGTCCTCGGCAGGTATAACAGGCTCGCATGCGAGGGAAGGGGGCGGGTAGTTGGCGAGAGAAACAAGAGACGGGTTAGTGGCCAGAGAAAGAGAGAGGGAGAGAAAGAGAGAGAGAGAGAGAGAGAGAGAGAGAGAGGTAGAGAAAGAAAGAAAGAGAAAGACGTATGTACACAGAGGTGCGCGGCCGCCATTGTGCTTTTTTCTCCGCTGAGCGCTCGCGAATACTCGCGTATAAATCGCCTCGACGGACCCGTGACTCGAGAGAAAAAGAGAGAGAGAGAGAGAGAGAGAGAGAGAGAGGAGAGACGCTTAGAGGAGAAAAGAGAGGCCAGACCCTCCGCAAGCAAACGTCCCGGTATACGGCCAAGCTCGTGGATTAGATTAGCTGTGAGTTATAACCTCGCGGAGGAAGTCGGGGAAACTTCTTCCCCCGAGCTTCTATGTGTAATTTCCGATTAAAGACTTGATGAGATGCAGAAAAAGTGAAAAAAAATTTTAACCGGAATTATAGGTGTTTTGCACTTAGCGCCCTCGCAACTCGAACTACTATATGATTTGCTCACGCAGGAATATCTTCGACCTGATGTCGATATTTCGGCGCTACGGTTTCAGCTATATTTTCCTTTCTTTATCTCCTTCTTTATTTATTTATTTATTTATTTTGTTTTTTATTTTTTGTTATTTGTTTTGTTTTTTTTTTTCTTTTACTTAGGCAAAGTTTTAATTGAATTTTTTCAGGGAAAAGAAATTACACCCAAATTGCCGCATTGGTTCCGCGTGCAGATGTTATATGTAAAATCGCAGAAAAATATCGTTTGGTCCGACGAGTTTACCAGCTGGCAAATATAAAATACTTTCACTTACATTTAATGATAGTTCCAGCTCTCAACCACCGCAGTTTGTGGATATTAGCTGCCGCACCGCGCGGCTTGTCGCGTTTATATGCGCATATGTGCAATATGACCCCAATGCTCGAATCCGGTGCGTATATGTATATTGGAAAGCTCAAAGGGCCTGGAAAAGTTGCTTCTATGAGCGCGCCGCGCCGAGTTCAGTGAACGCTATAGACTATAGGCTTTTTCATCCATTGGCTATCCTTATTTTTTTATCCGCGCCAAATTTCATTCGTACCTTTATGCTTTTACTCGATAGATTCTATCGATTTTTTTTTAAATCAATTAATGTTCGCATGGCGTTCATACTGATAAAAACAAAATTTTACGAAATCGATAAGATAACTTATGCAGAGGTTGCAAATAAAACGTACATTTATTTCGACGTTGTCAAAATTGATTTTCATACAAGTAAAAAAATAGTTCAATCATTTTACTTAAAAATTTTTCAGATAAAATTGATCGTTTACTCATATACACATAAATTTTAAATTTCATCATTTCGCAATGATAAAAATTCACGCAGCGTTAAGATGCGAAAAAAAACGAGTATATCAAGTAACGAGGGTTCTGCAGGTAAGTAGCGAAAAATAAGTACGAATAAATAAGGAAGGAGGGAGGAAGAAGAATCAATCGAGTGTCGCGAAGACTTCTTATGGGAATAAGGAGTGCCACCTTCTGGCTCTGGCTCCGGTCGCGACGGTGGCAGCGGTGGCAGCGGCGGCGGCGGGGATACCGCGCTGGTCGCTCGGTCGTATTGATCTCTTGACTCTTGCTTTTCTCAACTTTTTATCCGGCAGAATCAACCGACCGAGCGGCTTCGGAGGCAACGACGCCAGTCCGCCCGAATATCCGACTGCACCAACTTTATTCCTTCGACGAATCCTTATTTCTTCGGAAATTCTCTCCTCCTTCGGCAAACTCCCAAACAACTCTCCTCCGGCCCCATTAAACAGGCCCCGGCAACTTTATTTACTTTTCCGCGCGTTTTTTGCCTTTTTGTCTCTCTCTCTCTCTCTCTCTCTCTCTTTCTTTCTCTCTTTTTCTCTCTTGTGCTTCCACAATCCGTCGTTCCGTAATCCGCTGATGCTTTTTAATCGCGCGTCGCTTTGCATTAAATCGATTCGACGAAATTTATAAACGCAGCGAGGTCGGGCGTAAAAAAACTTGTTGCAAAATAAAATTTATGTTAACGGAATGCATCGCTATAAGTTCCGGAATAAACGAAACTTTTCCTCGGATAAAGTTGTTTCCCCAAAGCTCAAAAAATCTCCTTGAGCTTGGCACTCGCACGAGTTTTAATAATTTAATCATACATTTCATTCGCAGGTAAAGAAATCCCGCGACTTACATCCGCTGCGCGCGCGTCTTTCTCCCGCGTGCCTTTTTTTTCCTTGCTAAAGCGACAGCGCGCTATAAAACTCGCAACGAAACTTGTAGCTCGGAAGCTCGGTAACAAAAGCGGGGCTGCGCGAGCGCCCAAGGTGTGCAACTAGGACGGAAAATTAAAATTCAGTTTCGTAGAATCGCGGATGGATTGAAGCCTGCACCGACAAAATCTCATTTCCCAGCCGGCAAGATATCACGTATTTATTTGTCTGTGAAAGCTCGCGGATCTCATCGCCTTCCTCCGACGCCGTTTCTCGTACAGCTCGTTCTTTCTTGTTCTATCCTTTTTTTTTTATTTTCATTATTATTATTATTTTTTTTTTTTTTTTTTTTTTTTAAATGTGAAAGAGTCGGTTGCTGGATTTCTCGCCACCTCTTTGCGACGCTCGCCGGAATTCCTACTGCGTCTACATGTACCGGCCGTCGCTCCATATCTGTCGAGTTTTCGGCATTTTCCTAAAATTAATATATTCCCTCATATAGTTTGCATATTATTGCGATACTCCGTAGCAACTCCGACTCGGTCTTTTACTTACGAGCACCGAGCGCTAGTTAAGGAGCTGTTTATTTGCTTCCTTATTTGACCAAATTTCCTTTCGAATCGCGTATTATTAAAAATTTTATTAAACGATACGAAATGGTAAAAATGTTTGACGCGAACGAACTAGTTCAATAAGGGTCAATTGTTTATTGAAATAAATTGCTTGTTGTTTAAATTAATATTTGCCAAATATAACTCGTGTATCTTATGTATTATTTCTTTGGGTGTTACGCGTTTGCTTTGTTAAAAATTGTTTCCAAGCTGTTAAAAGTAAATAAGTTTAAAGTTTAATCGATGAAAAGCGTGAAAGAGGGCCATAATTTCAAATTATAAAAATTGGATCGGTGACGAACCGAGACGGGGCGGGTGACAGTTCATAAGGACTCTTAGTAATAAAACGCAATTTTAAAGATTACAGCCCCATCGGAGGAGATCCTCGGCGAATCTTTACTTCGGCGAGCGAGTAAAGTTCCGAGGCAAGAGCTAACAGCTGAGTGCGATTCGAATCCATCCAATCAGCGGGACAGTTTAATTTAGAGCCGCGTGCCAGCCCGCGCGACTCGATCGCTATTTGCATCTGCTAAGTGATAAGTAAACCCCGCAGACATATATCCGGCCGTGCGATAAGCGGGAAATAAATCGCAAAACTTTAAGTAGTTATAAATCTATACTTACCGCCGTAAAGCGAGCGACTTAACGATAAAGAAAGAGACAGAACCGGAGAAAGAAAAAGAGGGCGAAACTCTCTCTCTCTCTCTCTCTCTCTCTCTCAATCGTGCCGCCAGAGAGAGAGAGAGAGACAAAGACAGACAGAGAGAAGAAGAAAGGGAGAGCGCGAAAGAAAGAGAGAGAAAGAGAGAGAGAGAGGCAGAGCTAAGGCGTCTGCTTTTGAGAGGAAAAGGAAACGTGAGATTATGAATATAAGAACGAAAGAAAGAGAGAGAGGGAGAGAGAGAGAGTTGCGTATAAGGTGAGGCGGAGGGGCAAACGTAGCAGGAGGCATAAAATATAATTGCATCGGATGGCGTCACTGGCTGCACGCCCCCGGCGCTAATAGCGCCATGCTCTCGCTCTCTCGCATTTTAATGTCTAAATTATGTTTCACATTGAAGATTGACGAGACTAGGCTCCTTCTTTTTCCCTCTTTCCTCGCGAGTAATAACATCATCGATGTATAGACCTTCATTTATTTTTAAGGCCTTTGACATTCATTATACATTCGACTCGGGGATCATGGCAAAATTTTTCTCTCCCGTGACTCGTGTTATTTCTACATTGAAAATAAGAGAGAGAGACAGAGAGAGAAAGCATGTTTTTTTATCGAGCACGAGTTTGAAAAGCGAGCCGGAGAGATGTTTATTCTGTTGCGTTCGCGAGTAATAAAAACATTAATTAACGGCTCGACATGACGATTCGATGAAACCTTTCAGATTTATCTTCAGGAAAATATTTCTTTTTCTACGAAAGATTTATGAATGGATTGCTCTCGCGATGGGAAAGCGAGAATGAAGAAAGAAGGTGGAAAGTGGGGAAAAGAGAAAGGGAGGGAGCTGGCGAAATTGCAAGAAAAGAACACGAGAGATCTTTGACTTAAATATAGAAACTCGTTTGACTGCGCTTTGTTCGATCGGGCGTCGGGAACGCGAGACACGCGAAGATTATAGAAGAAGGAGAGTGAGAGAGAGAGAGAGAGAGAGAAAGAGCTGCGAAAGAAATAGAGAAAAACACAAGGGGCGGAATACGGATTTACGAGTTGTGACGTACGCATATGTGCTTAGAACGGAAAAAGAGTAATGACGGGATGAGAAGCGACGGGAGAGAGGAGAGAGAGAAAGAGAAAGAGAGGAACGAATACTTATGAGATTAACCTCCCACCGTGATATTAAAAGACAGAAAGAGCGAGCCATTGCTATGTATGTGCAAAAGAGGATTGTAAAAGCTAGCTTTATTTCAATTAAAGCAGATAAACTATAAAAATTATGAAAGAAAAACCTTTTCCAATAAAACAATATTTTTAATTACGAATGCAAAAAATTGTTTTTTCAGAATAATGAGAATAATTAATTGGAATTTCAATTTTTTTTTTTTATATTCTACGTGTATTATATATATATACGCTACTTACACGCACACACACATACATACATAATTACATACATATATGTACTATGTATTTTTACATATTATATTTTAAAATACATATTTTTAAATTATTCGTGTAATATTTTCATAAATATTAATTATTTTTCAAGACTTATTTGCGAAAACTGCTCCATATTTTCGAATACGTATATGCAGAAATAAATCATTAAAAATTTAAAAATTATCTTTTATACGCGCTCAAACTAATTAATTAGTAATATTGTTCGAGTACACGCGATAAATAGTCGACATATTTATATAATCACGAAATATTCGTATTAAAATTTTGTCTAATGATAAATTTATCTAAATTTAAATTAAATGTACGTTTTTTTTTTTTAACTTTCTCAAAAAAATTATTTTTTACAAGGCGAGTATTTTCTAATTATTATAAATAAGCATACAAGTACTTAAAACTCTCTTGTATAAATATAAGCAAGTACCGAATAATATATGTGTTCCAATGTCAACAATTACGTAGATTATCTTTTAACGTTATTCGATTTAAAATTTCGAGGTTTAAAAAATATAAATACATTTGTTTACAAGATAGATAAATTTGAAAAATTATTTATAAAAGTTTTATTAAAAATTCATCGAATACACTAGCGATATATTCAATAATTTATGAAACTTTAAATTACGTTTATCAAGTAGTATGGCAAGAAGAACGGAAGGAAAATTAAAAAGAAAGTACGAAGAAGTAATAATAAGGTAGTGGCGAAAGAAAAAGAGCGAAGCGAAAGTGTGAAAGAACGAGGGAACGAGTAGTGGAGCATCGAGGCGAACGCAAAACGTTTAAAGTCGTCGCCAAATTAAGTTCAAAGGGCGATCCGCGAGATTCGAGAGCCGTCGTTGCCCGTCCCTTGCTCCAGGGACATTTGTTTAATTAGCTCGCGAACGGCAAGTTTCACAGAAGAGACGTCCGTCCGTCAGCTCGTAAGACTACACGGGCGCGCTACACGGACTACAGGTTCTCGCTTTCTCGCGTCGAAGGCGCGCTTCTCCTCGCTTCGGGCCGACGTAATAGACTCTCGCGCCTCCAAATGGATTTCGAGATTTATGCTAACACGCCGCATTTGTTCGCCGCAGTCGCGGATTATATACGCGCGCGTGTCTAAAGCCCCCACCGCCAACGGCTCGACTCATACACATACATAAGCTAGCTCGCACCGCGGTCCTCTTAATACTTGCGCAATATTTTTGAGCGCGCCAACCTGCGCTCGGCAAAACCATAACCGCCGCGCTCGCGCGCAATCTTCGTTCGCTCTAAAGCCGTCTGCGCTCTTTGTGCGCAACCGCTGCTTTATTTTCGTTTCCTTTATTTGCCGACGACGAGGACGACGACGAATAACAATTACTCATTATAGAAATCGATTTCCTTTCTGCTTCGCGCACGCGTCGCTTTGTCGAAGAAAACGTATAAAGCGTACGAAGAGAAAAATTAAAAAAAATTTTAAGGGCATTGGTACAGAAGGGGCGGGGTTTCACTTGCCCGGAGGATACATACTAATATAGTATAATATATGTGTTTAAGTGTGTGTGTGTGTGTGTGTGTGTGTGTGTGTGTGTGTGTGTGTGTGCGCACGCGTGTGTGTATATATAAAGGAGGAGAAACAAGATTAATTGACGGTAAAAGATAACGAAGAGCAATCCCAGCTCGCGCTTCTTCCTCTTTGCCGAGCGATTCGATTGTGTCTCGCGCGCGTAGCAAATGTATTTTCTGGTAGGTATTCCCAAGCAAAAGAGAGAAAATCTTTAGCGCCCGCCTCCCTCGACGTCTTTCCGCTTCTGCTCGACTCACCCTCTCGTAGGTTCGCTTTGTCCTCCGTTTGTATCCGCGCGTAAAATATATCTGTTGTTGCTTTTGCAATTAGTCATTCGACGAGTCGTATTAGCGACCGTGTGCTATGTGATATTGTTTTTGGAGCGATCTCAAGAAGCGCGAAGAAAGAACACCCGTGCATTAAAAATCGAAAAAATTTGCATATAAATAAATAATGAAAAATTATTTCGAAAATTATTCGTTGCTTCGGATAATTTTTAAATCGACGCCCGCTCGCATAAAGCATGCTCGCTGCGAGAATACATTTCGAAAACGACGCTGGTAAACATCTACGAGCGAAGAAACAGTTATGAATGTCCTCTTTCTCTGCTAATTTAAACTAGCGTGAATATACGTAAGCCACTTAACTACCGCCCGTTCGGTGGCGATCATTTCAAAGCAATTATTTTGCCAAAAACAAGCCGATGCCTCAATAATTCAATTACGAGACCGAAATAGCCGCGCGGAAAATCCCTGAGATTAATTGTCTTGGATGATATTCGAATTCAGCATACAAGAATAAATTTATCGAAAATAAAAGGCAGAGCGAGCAATTCCGCGAAGCTTCGAAAATCGATGTTAAAAGATGACGCGACAAAAAGGCGATGCGGGCGCGCGCGCGCGCGCGGTATCTTTAGCATCGGGAACATTCTTCCGGCGATCAGCGGTGCAGTTGGCCAGTGCGACACTTGGATGGCGGACCGAGCTGCCCGAGAGAAAATAGCGGCGTTCGAGCCGACCCGAAAGCGTCGAGCGAAGGCGCGAGAAAAGCGCATTCCTATCCGTATTTTCGAGCCGTCAATCGTTCGATCCGTAGGACTCGACTCGACGGTCACGGCTCCTTCCCGCGCGTATACTATCCGTCGACACGCACATCGATCTCATTCTCGGGAGCCTAATTTCCACGAATTTTTTTCCTTTTAACCTTTTCGCTCACTTTCACCGACATTATTCCACTCAAATTTTCGACTCCGGCGCAACGCAACCAACTGATTCATTCGAACGAAAAATTTAAAGAAACCGCCCAGGGCCCATTCGCTATTAAACATTCGGAAGTGAAAAAAGCAACGAGGAGCGAACGCCCGATATACCCGAATAGATGAAAATAAACGTCGAAAAGGGAGTTTGCCGTTGTATGCCGCGTTACGTAACCGCGCGAAAGAAAATCGCTTGCGCTCAACGAATTAATCGAAAACAACGCTCGAGTTTACACAAGCAGAAATTAGCACAATAAGTCGAGTGGATCGTCGTTGGCCGCGGGTACGTTTTGCATTTTATATCAAAGATGTTCGAGGCTGGCGCGCGACTGTCTCACCGCGGAAATTTAATAAGATGGAAAATAGCTTGTCTAATGAAAGGGAAGCGTGGCTTCAACTCGAGGCTCCGTTCGCGCGCAGACAGATTGAAAAAGCCGCATTTCACGCTTAGGAATATGTTTGCGTCCATCAGTACCTATAGAGGCCGAGCATTCCAGGAATAGGCTGTCACGAGCGGTGCCAATGCAGCCACTAACCTATAACTTATTTCACGTATCGTTTGACGTGATGCATTCGATCCAATAATATCTGGCCGGCGCGCAACGAGAGCGACGTACGCGCTGCGCGACGAAATTCATAACGCGCCTCTTTTCCCCTCTCTCTCTCTCTCTCTCTCTCTCTCTCTCTCTCTCTCTCACTCTCTTTCTCCCTTTACGCTCTTGCTCGTTCTCCCGGCGAACACTCGGGCAGCGCAAGCTGCGAGTACGAGTGTGCGATTCGATCTAGACGATTAAGTGTCTTCGCGCGCTCGCGCGAGCATTCGCCGGAGCGACGCAGAAATTAATGTGCACTTTATTTTCGCGCTTTCTGGCGGAGGGAAAGAGAGACGGCCGGAGCAAGGGAAGGAAGGGAGGGAGGACGCGCTCCTAAATATCCGCCGGCGGGCGCAGCATTGGACGAACTCCGACTCGCCGAGGATGGATCAAAGAGGTTCGAGGATTAGCTTTGCGTCACGCGCTCTCTCGCCGGAGCAGGCTTCCTCCTGCAATTTCGCAGCCGCGGGCGCGAGCGCGCGCTCTGCCGCTGCCCCGCTCATTATGCCCCGTGAATTTTATTAACAATTCCGAGGTCGCTTCTATGGACCATTGCTGCATTTATCATCTTTCGCGCGGGCACCTCCTGCTTTCACCTAGCTTTCATTAGCTATAAACGCATAAATAACGCAAACACCGGACTCGCTCGCTCAAACAATTCCGTTTCAAAGAAAAAGCGAAAATCCAATTTCTCGGACGAGTGCATGCACAAAGTCGGCGGCCCAGCGAAGTGCGCGCCGCGTAGGAGCGAGGCCGAGAGCGTCTCTCCAGAAGGGAGTCAGTCGGGGCTACTCGAAATCGCATTATGATGCCAACTATTTTGAAAACAAGTGCACCTCGACAGATTCTTCTCTAACATATTATTTACATACTTCTGCCAGCCGGAATGTTGGCACGACAATAGACGGCCATATTTCCACTTCAGATGGTTACAACTCGGGCGGTGCGGAGTTGCAAGCTCGGCGGTGCCGCTCCGCGAGCCGCGCGGCCGCGTATCGGTCGTACGCCCGCGAGCGCTCGTTTTATTTGCGGACCGCCCCCGTTGTCGTTGCCGCGGCGCTCGTATTATGTCTGCGGGAAAACATGCCTCGGGAGTGCGGAAAAACGATAACTCCGTCGCTATCTTTGGCCCTTTCTTTACATTGTTTTACCTTTTGCCCTTGCCTTTCCTCTTTATGACATTGTATCGTCACTGTTTCTGCGGTTAACGTTCCCGTTATTCTCGCCTCTCCGACGTTTCTTCTTGGGCGTTTTGCATTGTCTTTTGTAATTCTCATTATCGAAATTAAGAAACATTTCCGTCGCATTAAAAGTACCGACTATTTGATTTTTCTTTTTTCTCTCCACAAAAGCCACTGTGTATCGTATCTATCGAAACATTGGATGTGTTCGAGTTACAAAGAAAAATTTAACGAGCCCTATGGATTTGTGAAAAAAAAAAAAATGCCAAACAAAATATAGAAATTTGCATCGATGTCAACGTGAATAAATTTACCATTGGAATCGCTGTTACGAAGATAATTTTGCGCGAAGCGGAGCTATTTCTTGTTAATCAAAGCTCTTATGCATTAAAGTTTAGTACTTTCACAAGATATTCAAATGAATTAATTACAAGCCAAATAAATGATGAGTAAATTTTTTAATTGTATTTACGATCTCTATTACAGATCAGAAAATAAAGTAACGCCATTTTTAATGAAGCACGAAAATTTGTAGCCCGAGAGTAAAAATTTCCATAAATGCTCGGGTAATAAAATCGAGGCAAAAAGAGAGCGCGCGATCACTTTGAAAATCTCCAATTTTCCGGATTGCAGCGGACCGGCTGCGACTTCGACGGCGCCTTAGCCCCGGGCTAAGCTGGAAAGAAAAGTACGAGAAGGTCGGTGCCCGGGGCGCGAGGAACGGGTGCTTTACGAGCCAGGCGTAAAAGAGCCTCCGACGCGAATCTTTCGCCACGGCGATTCGTCCGGCTTCTTTACGCACGCGACGCAGTAGCTCCCCTGACTTTTACTGCCCCCGATTCCCCAGCCGAGGAACCGCGACGGCGAGGAGGATCCTCCGCTCCGGATGCGATTTAACGATTTAACGATTTAACGATTTAACGATTTAACGAGGAGCACTCGCGCGAGTCCGCACTCGACGTTTACGAGCGGGAGCTTGGCAATGAAGTCGCGGATCGACGACTTGCTTGATCCGAAACTATTTCCTCCCCCTCCCTCCAATTCTCCTCCGCTCAAACACCGCTTCTTCGATCGTCGATTTTCCAGCTTATTGCGAGCTTGCCCTTTCCTCTTTTTTTGCCATCCTCGCGCCTTTTGACATCAAACACGACGGTCGCCCTCGCCACCGTGTTCGCTTTAAATAGAATTTTATAGCTATGTCTTATAATTTAACAGCTACTTTCAGTTAATAACTCGGTTTTTTCGCTTTATTTTTCCAGTGCTAGCATTCTTTTGTAAACTATGTCAAAGGATGTTCACTGGTGTTGAACCGTTAATTTATAAATAGAGTACTAACAATAATAATAATAATAATAATAATGTCAATGATTATTTAACGGGCTAACATTATGTTTTTTAAATACTTACTACAAATTTCGCTCGCTCCGAAATATTCCCAGTACCCGTTTAGCTAAACGGGATCATAATTGCGCCATTTTTCACTAAACACTTTGATTCGCTCAATAAAGTATTGTTCTCTGTAATCGTAAATAATATTAATTTTGATATGAGAATGAGGAAGTCAAAGGTAAGGCCCTTGAAAAGACAATAACTGATTGTTCGACAATGACAGCCGACTAATGGCACAATTAGCGGTAGAAAGTTTCATGTAGCGACACAAACGACTTTGGTTATTCGAAGCTGAGCCAAAACTCAGAAAGCGAGAAACGTACAGCGCGGAAAATCTATCCGACGTTCGGAACTTTGTCTGCCTCCGCGAAGTTTTCAAATAAAAAAGCCCGCATTAATTGCTCGTACGTCCGGAGGCATCGCGCGTCCATATTGCGATCAATGTATTCGTTTTCGCGGCAGCATTCACGTTTACTCGTTTTAAAAGTACAAAACCAAAACGTTCGTCGCGAACGCTTCTCCAGCTATTCCTGGAGATTACCGAGCGTGTACCGAGACGAGAAAGAGCTAGACTAAGAGAGAAAGAGAGAGAGAGAGAGAGAGAGAGAGAGAGAGAGAGAGAGAGAGAGAGAGAGAGGTTGCTTCAAACTCGGAACGGCAGGGGAGACAGGTTGGCTGAGAAAGAGAGAGAAAGATGTGCGCGCGAGCACTACTAACGACCCCCGGAAAAAAGACGAATCGGTTCTCTAAATAAAATGACTCGGTTATTCATCGGAGTATTTGTAAGCGTCCGAACGGCCGCATATATACGTGTATATATATATATATATATATATATATATATATATATATATATATATCTTCACGTGGCCTGAGAATGAACGAAAGAAGAAAGAAAGAAAGAAATAAAAAAGCTACTTCTTCGTCCGCTTCATTCTTTTATCCGAGCGCTCATTCGCCTTCCCTTTGTCTGTATGGCAGCACGAGCGCGCTAAAGAGACGCTCACCCGTCACGCTCGATCGGTCTTCTTTCCACGGAATTTCGTTGACTTACCTTCGGGCGAGGCGAACTTTGTGCCCGTGCTCTAGAAATAATAAAAAAAAAGAGGGTGGCGAAGGGAGCAGAAGAGAAATAATTACCGCAAGATGTAATAGGAAAGTTGGGTCACTTTGAATTCCTCTTTGTAAGCGCGATACTCATTAGCCATTGTCATTCGGAGGAAAAAAACGCGCAATTTTTTCCCTTACTTCTCCTCGTCAAAAAAGTCCTCGACGCTCTTTAAAGCGACTTTTTCGACTCCCGACACTCGACCGCGAGCGAGCCATAAGAAATCCACCCGCGCGTTATTAAAATAGACTCTCGGCGCGCTATTAAATACCCAATGCAAATGATGTTTCCTTCACAAAAATTCGTTCATTATGAGCGCGCATCCAATAACGATCGCGAATACATTGCCAATGCATCGCGAGCTAAAAAAGCTTGAGCTGAACGTTTGAGAAAAAATAAAGTATAGTTATACGAGTATAGTTGTATAGTTGTTCGAGGAAAACAAGCGCGTGTACGCACATCCGTATAGCCAACAGTTTTATGAGGCTCGATAAGAATTCGCAACTTCGTAAACACGTCAGTCAAAAGGAGTCCGATCGGTCTTTTAGCGTCGGCTTCGCGGAGCCACCTGTCCGCGATGTAGATGTCGTTAACTATTAACGGACGCGTAATTACTTGGGAAGATCCTGTGGTAAATAAACGAGCCTAATTGACTCGGAAATAAACTTGGTCCAGTCGGCTCGCTCTTCGAGAGACGCTGCAAAAACAAAAAGAGGAGCGAGAAGGAGAATGAGAGAGGAGCTGGGGATGGAATAAGGGAGGGGGCCGGGGGGGGGGGGGGAGTAATAAGCGCGCGCGCGCGTGCTCAACGCTGCCCGAGAAAGAGAATGAAATGGAAAGCGAACTAGCGAAAAAGAAAATATTGAATAAACACAAGTAAGACATCAAGAATCAAAAGAGGCTCTGAGATAAAATTGGCACTGGGCAAAATAACATACATCGATACTAAGTAAATACAACGGAATTACGGGAAAAGCGAATAATAAATTTACTCCTCGAAAGGAAAATATTTCCAACAATAACATTATTATTATTTGAAATTACCTTTTTTATTTCCTTTTTTATGCCTCTTTTGTCAACATTTTTATATTTAAACTAACTCTCGTTGTTACATTTCTTCTCGATCTAATTGTAATACAAATGGGTTGATATACATGTATATAAGCAAAGCTATTATATTCCCGTTAGAGGGAAAGGAAACTCTTTGAGCTCCATTGATAAATACACGCTTAGCGCGTGAAAGTCGATTCCTCTTTAAAGAAGAGAGTCGAGAGCAAAGAGAAAAAGATAAAAGGAGAAAAAAGAAGGTAGCTAAGAGGAAAATAGAGATAAAAGTAGAGGAAAGGGAAAGTTCAGCATTCGCACCATGTGCTCGCATACCAAACGTTTTGACTTATGCCAAAACGATCTAGCTTTGTGTCCGTTAGCGCGCTCCGAGAATCGCTCCAAGAGAGAGAGAGAGAGAGAGAGAGCTTGTTGGCCACGGCGGCGGAGGCCGCAGCTTATTTTCAAAACGCCCGCGCGAGTCTTCTAAAGCTTCTTCGCGAGTGCGACGCGAGTGCGCGGCGGCGCTAGCTTCCCCGTCTCTCCGAAGAGCATCGAAATGAGCCATCGCTCGACTCGAGTGCACGCGGACGCGCGCACGGGTGAACACGAGCACGCACGAATACGCGCTCCCGTAAATATAGATGTGGTATTTACAAGACGAAAATATTCAGGCGCGGTGTCGCTCGTTGTCGCTTACACACCATGAGAATAGGCGGCCGCGCCAGTTCCCCGAGCCCTTGTTGTTGCCGACGGAACGACAACGCACCCGCGCGCTTACTCCCGAGAATCGGAGAGAGAAAGAAAGCCGTCCTTAACCATTCTCTACCAAAGATCGCGAGCGTAGCCGGCTGCTTCGCGCGTGCTGCGCCTCTATTTTTCCTCTCCGAGAGAAGAGCGAAACATTATTTATGATTTATCGCGACAGACCTCCGTCTCGACAATACGAGAACAGCGGAGGAAAATACCTTGCCTTCTCGCTCCGTGGATGGCTCCGCCACCCGAGCGTGTGCTTGTTTCGGCGCTACCTCTACGAAAAATAGAACCTTACAAACAATAATCCGGCTATTATTAGTACTGTTTACAATTGATATCATGGCATGTCAGCATAATTGAGCTGCTTTAACTTCGTTACTCTCTACTCTATGTTTCTCCCTCTCGCCCTTCTCTCTCGCCCTTCTCTCTCTTTCGATACAATTTTCAATAATTTATGCATTTTAAAGTTTTTTGCTGCTTTTGCGAAGAAATTAAGGCGTGTATAATGGAAAATGTTAATCGAACGGGTCGTTAAATATTGCGCATCGACGTAAAATACCAGGATTGTAACGAGTAGGCCGCAGGTCTGATTGACGTTAAGTGCAGCAGGGCAACCCTCTAAAGATTTCTCTCCTCGTCGAAACACGACTTATGGTCGCTACTCGCTATAATTCGTCTTTGCAGATCAAAAGCCGCTTCTCGGAAATCGTCCGTGAGCTGCCGCTGCTGTGGGGCCACTCGCGACGTAGAAATAGATTAACGACCTCGTGAATCATCGTGTCGATTCGAGGCGCAACCGTCACTCGTCATCGACTTCGACTCGGCTTGTAGGCCGTTTCCGTGCCGCGAACTACCGTGCTAAAGACTTTAAGAGCATTTTATGCGTGTACATACACATCGCCATTGCCGCTCTGCTTACTCGCTCGACTACCTTAATGGAAAGCGGCGATGCGGTGTATACTTTTTCAAATAATTGCACATTTAATAAGTTTTTATTTTACAATCTGTTTACAATTATTTGAGAATAATATTTGAGCGCGAATTTTGATCGAATGTCGATTGCCGTATAAAATTTAGATAACTTAAAATTTAGATAAAATAAAAATATTTACTTTAACGAAAAAATGTAAAATTTAAGCGATGCGATTAAAATGTTTTGACGAAAATTTTTTATATACATATAGCGAATAGATAGATTTCCCCATGTAAACGCGTTCGCGATAGACGATACAGTAGTAAAAGTAGTAAAAATAGTAAAAGTAGTAAAAGTAGTAAAAGTAGTAAAAAAAGGAAACTCCTCAAGGGTTAGCGGGTTAAGATTCGGTCCTTGTAACGTTAAACCATTGGAGCGCATCGAGGCGAGTTAAGGCTTTCCCAGAAATCGAATCCTAGAACGAGCTACAATCCCAGAGCCTCGCGGGAACAACCGAAGGAGCTTCCGCCGTTGTTGCCGTAGCGCGCCCGCAATCGGGGGATTTACGTTCGCTTACGTACAGCTCGCCGCGAATGCGCACCGTTTTCCGGGCCGACTCGATAACTCTTTTGGAAAGAAACGGCTCTTGCTATCGATATATGCTCGTGAAAATCTCGCGCAAGGAAAAGAGATAAAATAACTTTTAACGTAGAAAGCGATGTAGAAGTAACGCACAACATGTGCCGCGCTGGAAGATTTTAACGAAATCGAGAAGGGAAAATCGCTCGACGACTCGGTCCACGCGTGAAAATAGTTTTTCCTTTTCCGAGTACGCGCGAATATGTGCGAAGCCGAATGTGATAAAATGCGCGCAGAAAAAATTCGGAGAGATTGGGAGATAAAGCATAGGCTTTACCGGAGAACTAAAATACCGGGATGGAACGAAGAGAAGAAAGAAGAAAAAATGTAAACGCCATGTGGTAAAGAGGAGAGATTAGATTCGACAATAGATTAGCCTCGCATTCATGACTAAAAATCTAAAAAAAGATAAGAGAAGTGTAAGCTGATACCGAAAAATTTTCTAGTCTTATTATATTATTGTAGCTGCTTATGATTATTAATTAATACACAAATACTATATGTCCAAATATATTTAAACAGAGCTTATTTGAAATTGTGTGTTTGGAGTAAAGAAAAAACGTTAAAAGAGAATCCGAGACTAGATATTTATTGGTCGAAATTCAAGCGAAAGAGGGCTGAATCGAGTGAGGCTTGCGTGGCGTGAGTTTGGCGATAGCGCTAAATTAGCTTAATGTTAGCGGCGTTTGATTAGATCGGCCGCAATGAGCGATTTGCTCAAGCGAGTTTCTCTCTCTCACTCTCTCTCTCTCTCTCTCTGCGTATCTCTGTCTCTCTGTCACTCTCTCTGTCTCTCTTTCTCGGTCGGAACTCGCGAGTCTGGCCAAGGTAGCCAGGCTTGTTTCACAGAATTGATTAGATTCAGTTATTAATATTCCCTTCTATTCCTCGGTTCATTTCCGGCCCCGGCTAACTCGGCGCTAATAGCGTGACGACTAGCAGCTCTCCTCGCGCCGTCGGAAACTGCCAGCCGCATCGGGAATCGAGAGAGAAGCCGCTGCCTCTGCCGCCGCCACCGCCGCCACCGCCGCCGCTGCTGCTGCTGCTGCTGCTGCGAAATCTTCCCATTATCTCTTTCTCCTTTGCTCCTTCTCTCGTACTCCTTCGTCTCATTTGGGTTCCTTAATAAAATGTTATTATTGGATTGCTTCATATATAAATAATCAACCTCGTGACAATCGATAAACAAATTTCAAGCGAAAATATTAAATTATTTTGCGAGTATCGAGGATATTTATGGTTATTTAAATAACACTTTCCTTTTAAGAACGTTTCCTTCAAAATGCGTTCGGCGATATTCTATAAAGGTTACACGTTATTAATCGTTAATCTCAAATTCAGTTTTGGGAAAAAGTTGACAATCATACCTATAGTTATACGATATAAATAATAAATTAATATAAAATAAAAAAAAAAAAAAAAAAATATATCGTCTAAAATAAATTTACAGAGTTAAATAATACCGTTTTTGCAAAAAATACAAAGACCGATGGTACAAATATTTTCGCAGCTGCGTATACAACACACAGTAGAGCGCGAAAAATTCGGCAATAGAGGGGAGGGGGGAAAGAAGGGCGAAATCGAGCGCGGAGCCGAAACGCGCTTTCGCGGGTTTTTTTGCGACGCGTTGGAATCGGAGCGAGTGGGGTTGGGGTGGGTGGGGGGGGGGCGATCGTCAAAAGGATTCAGGCCGCGGCTCAAACGAAGGAAGATCTCGCGCTTGGTAGCCAAAGCGAGAAGCGCGCGTGGGTGCGCGCGTCGGCGAGCTCAGAGAGATCTCGCAGACCGACAAAAAACGCCCGCTCCCGGCCGTGCATCTCGACTATCGCGGGGCGCCGCGTGTATCGCAGATGCTGCGCCCCCGATCTCCTCGCCGCCTCTTACTCTGCGGAATTACCCTTATCCGATGCTTCGATATTACGTCGGATGATTTTTACGAGTCCCTCTCTGTATTAATACATTCAGAGTTGATCCAATTTTTGCATCTTCATTCATTTCTTTACGCGCATATTTCATTTTTTTGTAAACTACAATATTTACTTTGTCGCTTCAATAAAAAACGCTTTGAAAACTCGTGCGCAAGTTGTCATTATGAAATCGCGGTGAATGTTAATCGTTAACCGGCATTTGTTGAAAAAATTAAAATAAATTTGATTTGGAGCTCGTCCAAAAGCAATTTTTGCATTACTTTGTGCGTAACATCAATTTCGTATTTATTTGATTATTAGTCCTATATACATATATACATATGTTTTATATGTAACATCAATTAAATGATGTTTTACTTTTTCACACACACACACTCACACACACACACATATATATATATACGTCGACACCATTCGGCAGCGACTATTTCGAGTTCCGTTTAACCTCGCTGAGGAAAATAATTATTTTTGAGAAAAGAAAAAGAAACAATATTCAAGGGAGAGAGAGAGAGAGAGAGAGAGAGGGGGGGAGAGGAAGAGTTGGACATTATGATCAAAGCGATCAAAATTTCAAACGCTATGAAAGCCTCCATTAAAGACTTTCGGTTGGTCCCATTCGTCTGGACGTATTTATAGTTTAATTTGTAGGATAGAGTCTCGTTGAGTGTCGCGCGAGTATATTTACTTGAGCGAGCTCGACTCGAGCAATCTCCGGAATTGTGTAGGAACGCGTTCTGTTCGTGCGATAGCCGAAGCGAGGAATTTTTACGAGCGCATTAGAAACATTCGGACCCCACAATTCGAGAGACAATCCAAATCGAAAAACACGAGTCCTCGTGACCCCGGAAGATCGATCGGCTCGACGATCTATTTGCAGTGATGCCCTGCAGCGCTCGCCTCTCCCGCGTTAATTAATAGTCCCCGCCGCCGGTGCCGCTGCGCTGCTGTCGCTAATTCGATTTCGATACAAGTTTTCTAAGCTAAATCTCATTTGTATTTTTAAAAGACGGAACTCGCTGCCGCTCTCCGTATATTATTTCGAGTTGGCCGTATGTCGATGCATACACACACACACACACACACACACACACACACACACACACATATATATATTTATATGGAAAATGCCTCTAGGAAGTGTATCAGAAGTAACGGGCGCGGAGGAAGTTGGCCGGGTTATTTTTGTCGGGCGCGCGGCGTTAACTCGACGACTCTTGAATAATTCGGGAATTCACGCGAAATTTGGAAGCACTCAGTTGGTAGTTTGCGCGCGTATTGTAAATCACGAGTTTACGATCGTCTATGGCTCGCGAGAATCTGTGAGCAAAGAGTCGAAGGAGAGGTCGGAGCCGCGACGCTCAGACTTCCCCAGCGCGGGATGGGAATAAACGACGGTCGGGCGGTTCGCTTCGTTGCGGAAAATTTCGCTGCCCGCCAATGAATCATCTCGAGGGCTTCGAAGCTGCGGCAATGATACGCGCTCTACTCTAAAGCGCGGGCCTTCCGATAAACGTTCGTCCCGCGCGCGTTAATTGAATAACTGCTATCGTAAAAGAGCTCGACCGATCGTTCCGGGGACGCGCGACTCTTATCCAGCGCGCAAAATTTAGAATTCGTGAGCGCCTAGTAATTTAACGCGCGGCAGTTAATTGTCACCGAATGCGCTCGGCCTCCGCATTTTATAATGTATCTTTTGTTTTACACCCGCCCACGCCAGCGGGTTGCATGTCTGCTTGCAAAAAACCCTGTGTTCAGAAGCGTAAACGAGCATACTTATTGTTTTCTTGCTTTCACTTATTATTATTATTATTATTATTATTATTATTATTATTATTTATTTATTTATTTTTTTTTTTTTTTCATGTTTTTTTCATTCGAAAGAGTTGTCAATAAATTGGAGAAATGTTATTTTTACGCAAAATTCGAGTTTGTTGAATTTAATAAAATGATTGCAGCTAAGTCGATGATTGCGCGTTAGGTTGGAACCTACCAAAACGCAGTTGGAAAAATATTAAATATCTGTAATTCATAGGAATATCTTAAATTCTGTAGAAAGATACGTGTACGAAGATATAAAGTGAAGGTTTTATTTTATAATTGTATTTTTTAAGTGCTCGGGTGTTCCTTCGTTGCTTTCCCATAGACGTTAGCTATATTTAATTTTTGGAGAAACGTGTCGTTGTTACACAATATTTCCACATTTGTCTGCAAAGTTTCATAAGAGTTCGCGTATAAGAGCAGAAAAGAGAAGGAGATGGGGTATAGTGGCCTTTTCTAGCTCCTCTGTTCGGTCTCTCTTCCTTGGCGTCTCACTTTCATCTCACCCTACGTGAAAGCGCGCCGCGGCGGTCGCACCTCGCGAGGGAGGAAAACCTCGCCGTACGTTCCACTTCTCCCCCCTTGTTTCCTCTTTCTTTCTCTCTTTCTCCGTCTGCAGTCGGTGGAGCCGCGCTGCAGCGAAGACGAGAGAGAGAGAGAGAGAGAGAGAGAGAGAGGAGGCGAAGGGAGGGAGTTCAACGGAGACGCGGCGTCGGTGTGTTTGCGCGTGTGCAAAGTATGTAACGAGAAAGTTGGCTGCCGCACTCACAAAGAACACTGTGCATAACACATATAATTATAATGAATTTTACCTGGGTACCACGTACGAGATTATATTTCGTCTGCTCTGTAGGCGCCCGTTATTAACTAATGTCGTTAATTAATTGAAGCCGGCGCGGACACGATTTGAAATGCGAAAGGAAAGCGATTTACATTAATGAGAATTTTTGCCTCTACCTTTTCTCTACTCTCATCATTACACGAAATCATTTCCAGGCTGCAGTTTCCCTTTTCACACAGACTATTCTGATAAAATTATCGTTGTGTCCATTGAGGACGGCTATAAAAATTATTTTTATTTTTAATAAATAACCAAACTTTTAAATTGTGCGCTTAAACGTAAAGGAAGATTGTCGCGCGTGAGAATTTGAAAAAAGCGAGCAGCGATCGCGCGAGAGAGAATTTTTCACTCTGTTCCATTGTCGTCGAGGATTCTGGCAAACTCCTAGCCGGCAGGAATCGGCTTCGTATGGCATCACAGTGGCAAAGAGAAAGAAACAAAAAGGCTAGAAGGGAATCGTCGAGAAAAGCGAACTGTAGCAAAGTCGAAGATTGGCGCGCGTCCAATAGACATCTTAAGTATAATCTAACGGTATTTCTACCATCGCCATTTGCTTTCGCTCTCTCTCTCTCTCTTTCTCTCCCTCTCTCTCTCTCTATCTCTCTCTCTCTCTCTCTCTCTCTCTCTCTCTTTCTCTCTCTCTTTCTCTCTATCTTTTTTGCTCTTATTCGGGTATCAAACTTGCGAGGGATGAAGGAATCGAATCGAATTTTGAAATTTAAAAGCTTTTTTTGTTATTGCAATAACAAAAGTTAGCATAGGAATTCCGCTTGTTTTTAAATAAATAAAAGGTATTCGGAAAATTAATGTAATAGCGGGTATAATTAATTTGCTTTTTTTCGCGTGCTCTTATATCACTCCATGGTATATATGTAGTATAATTTTTATCAAACATTCAATGAAATGTGCTTCTTATCATTTTCCAGAAATCTTAAAAAAGTTGTAATTTTTTATCTGCGTTCTGAAAAGGAGAAAACGATCTCGTTCAGGTTTCTGTTCAATATGCAGAATGCGACATTCGCGTATAAAGCACGTCTCGGTTATAAAAAAAGGAGAGAGAGAGAGAGAGAGAGAGAGAGTGAGAGAGAGAATGCCTGGTACAAAGTAGAGGAGTAGGGGCTTTTTATATAAAAGGCTGTATAACGTGGGAGGACAAAATCATTTGGAAGATCTGTCAGTCGGTGCTGTCCTTCGACTATTATCTTTTTCGGCCATCGATCCTCGCGAGACTCGAGGCCATTTTGAACGTTATACGAGCGGTTTAGGTCACTCGGCGAGCGCGTCTGTGTGTATCTGTGCGCGTACATCGAAGAACCCGGGGAACGCGAAAGGCGTACGCTCACGTAACGAGAGGCAATATTAATAAATAACAACGAGTATTGTCGAGAGAGAGAGAGAGAGAGAGAGAGAGAATAGTAGTCGGTAGAGCTCGATACATTCGAATGGCACACGATGTTGCTACTTTTGGAAAAAAGGCCTACGAGCCGGTAGCGGCATATACCCGTTCTTTCTCTCATATTTCTTCATCTTATTGAGCAATGAGCGTCATAAGCTGTCTGCAATATTTTTTGGACCAAAAGTATTTCAATCTTTTTATTTCTGATTTACCAAAGTATTATTATTTTTTTTTTACCATCATAAACATTTTTATTTCGCATATTCTTTTTCATTAAATTAATAAATTCTCATTTTAATTCAGTAATGTTCCAATATCGTATGAACCAAACAAATTATTGTATCATCTTGTAACGAAATACTTTTGTAGAATTATCCAATTTTATTTTAATATATTATTTCGAAAAAAATACTTAGAGATGAACAATTGTAAAATGTCGATTATATAATGCACGCACGCGCACACACACACACACACACACACACACACACGTACACATACACTCACACTCACATACGCACGCACACATATATCTATATATATGTATTTGAACAATTAAAAGTCAATTTTAATTTCCGCTTGAATTCTATAATGAGATTCGTTAGACCGAATCTCATTAGCCTGCGTAAATGCGTCTTTTACATCCTTTAATCTAATAATCGCGCGAATAATTTCGAAATAATGCCAACGTTAAATTTTACGAGCGCTGATTTTAACGCGTTGAAAACTCTAGCGCGACATTATATTTTCAATTTTCTTTTTGAGCGAGCAGCACGTATGAAAACTGCTCGACAATCATCAGCGCAGCTCGGCTTTTATTTTTCTAGCCTTCCAAACGTATAGCGCGCGCATACACACACGCGCACACGCACGCACACACACACACACACGCGCGCGCGCGCGTACACACGCACATACATGCACACATTCACACATTCACGAGCAGACACTCATAAAGGCGCGGCGCCTTTTCTCCTTTCTCTCTTTCTCTCTATCTCGATTTTCATCCCTCCCCTTTCTTCGCTACCGCGTCGTTGTGTCAAGAGCGGAAAGAGCGAGCGAGCAAGCGAGCGGGGAAGAGAAAGAGAGAAAGAAGGCTAGAGAAAGAGAGAAAGCAGGAAAGCGTGAGCGCAAAGGCGGCGCAAATAAAGAGACGAGAGCACGGCGCACAGTCAGCTAAGTATGCTGTAATTAAACGGTAGGTGAAGGAGAGTTTCGTTGATGAGGGCCCCGACGATTTAAGCCTATCCGAGGGAGCGAGTACGAGAAGCAAAGGAAAAGAGGAAGAGAGAGAGAGAGAGAGAGAGAGAAAGAGCGAGTAAGAGAGAGAAAGAGACTCGGGCCAAATGCGTGTATTCGCATAGCCGTACACATTCGTTCGCGTGCGCGCACATACCGTCGTCGCACTTGACCCGCACCGCGAGTATTAACCCGTCACTCGATGGGGCGCACACGGGACGCACTCTTAAAATGTTATGACGTGGAACTCGTGATTTCATGCAACATTTAATCATTATATTGGTGGATAGAGGCGAGGGACTCCTCGTCTCGCGAAACACCGTTCGAATGCCTCTCGCATTTTTCGATTCTCGTTAAATTGGCGATAAGCCTTTGCGCGTGCGTGCCCCATCTAATTAAAACTTTTTTTTTACTTTTTACGTTTTTTGTTCTTTTTATTTTTTATATTTATTTTATTTATTTATTTTATTTTATTTTTTTTTTTTTTTTTTTTTCAAAAAGTTTGGCCAAATACGCCCCTGTACAGGTGAAATGCTCGTTCGAATAATTCCGAGTAATGCTCGGATACTGGTCGATCTGTTCCGTCTTTTTCGTCCTTAAAACGCGAGAGATTCTCTTTGGAGCGAGCAGTACTACAAAAGAATAGGTATACGAGGAAAGGGTTGCGCGTACCAATTATACCGACAACTATTGTGCGGCGCTCATTAAACGACGCCAACAAATTCGATTACTTCTGCTTCCAAATTTCGGCGTTCGCACACGCAGACTATATATAACTGCCGCGCTACCGGCACTGTCGCACTATCGGACTCTTCCTATGTGCGCCAACGCCGAGTAGGTATACAAAGAGAGAAACCGACCGAGGGAATACGCTTCCGAGACCATTTTCCCCGGGTCGAAGCACTCGAATGCCCCGGCGAATTTATTTTACGACTAAACAGAAAATTAGTGAACGTTTCGGGTTTGCGGTGTTCGGGCCTCTCCGCGCCCCTCTCGAACGCGCCCTTCCTCCTGCGCCCCGCGCTGGCGACATCCGCAGGAAGAACGCACGGAATGCGCGGGTCGGAGGTGACTGGATCCGAAATGCCGATTCCGAAATTAATCGAGACGAAAGAGTCATTGCTTATCGTCTGTGCTATTCTTTTCCGAACACCGGGCAGACGACTTTTCCGGCTCGGTGTATTTACCTTCGTGAAAGTTAACGAGGAGACGATTGGCCGCACTCCCCCGACGTCGACGAGTTGGCCAGCGCTCGACGGTGGCTCGACGGTGGCTCGACCGCTGCCGCGCTCGAATGCATAACCTAAGACTTTTTCGTTAAAATAAATTTCGAAAGAAAATTTATTTGATTCGGAGCAGAGCGCGAGATTTACAATTTAATTTTCAGGACGAGTAATTTTTAGCCCTTGGGCCGTTGTGTAAACGCGCGGCCAAAAAGCGCAACAACCCCCTGTTAGCGTTCGCCAAGCATGGCTGTAATGGTTATGCTCGTCATTATCGCCTTGTCGTGTTAAGCTCGCATTACCGACGCAGAACCAACCGGCTCGCCTACTCACCGGGAAATGTAGTCACATATACGAATACAAAATAAAATATCTAAACAACGCTCGCGATGCGTATCGTTTACATGGCGATCGCAGTAACGTTAGACGAAATTTGCTCCGCTCTCTAACGAAGCCAAATCCGACGATCTCTCGTTTTCCCGAAAATTTATTTCGAAAATTCACAGAGTTTTTCTTCATATTTACCGTTATAAAATATCCTCGTCACAAATGTATCTATATTTTTTATTAATATTTTTCATATCGCGTTATAAAAAAAATTTCAACGATATTTCGTTTGCCTAAATTTTAATCTTTTCTCTCATTTTACGAGGAAATGATGTTTTCAAAGGTAAACAAGTGTAACGTTTACGTTAAGGTCGCGCGGTGGCTTTGGCTTCGCAATGTTTCAGCGCTTGTTTAAGCTGTAGTTCAAGCTACATCGCGATAAGTTTGGCAAAAATATTCGCAAAATTGACCTTCGACGACGAAGGTTATTTAACGGATTTAACGGTTAGAGTTTTGTGTACCCGTGACCTTTATTCCAAGTTTTGATCGAGGGCATTCAGAGTTGCGCGCGGCGCGGGCGATAAAGTTTCATTAGCCGTTTGAAGACAGACATTTTAAGAATAATTCGCGAACAAGTCCGCGCTTACAAAAGGGCTTTAAACGCGGGGACGATCCCAAATACGAGGAGGGCGTTCGATGCTCCGCTCGCGAAAAGTTTAATGACTTTTTGTTAATTAAAGGTCGAGCGCGTCGGGCTTAACGGCGGAACGGTCAGTACTAGTACTATACGCGCCGGGTCCATCGTATAGGTATAGGGGCGCCTCGCACGCCGGGGACCTTCGCGTTCACGGGCTCTGCGTACCGAGCGAAACACGCCGAGGCTCACGCGAAACAATTTGCCAGTCGATAAATTTTTATAGAAGGGCGAGTACGTTGCCGGGCGGGAAGCGGTGGGTGGCGCGAAGAGCGATGGGACGCCCGGGGGGAGCGCGCGTTCCAACGGCCAAACGGTACGACTAAACGGAATTGAATCGATGTATTTATGTGCCGTTTACAGGCCGGAAGGGTTAGAGAGAGAGAGAGAGAGAGAGAGAGAGAAAGAGAAAGAGAGAGATTCGAGTCCAGTCTTCGGTAATCGCGGCATCGCCGACGTTTGCATGCTGCTCCCGGTGCTGCATCGGCCTCGGCTTGAAAACCGAGCCTGCAGTTTACGGGAAAAATCGCTCCCCTATTTTTACCGCCGCAACCCCGTTGTTTTTTTCGCCTTCTTTTTTCCATCGCCGTCCCTCGCATGCACGCGCGTGTCCCTTCGCGTTCAGACTCCCGTTTTTAACGTGTGTTTGACAAACAGGAAGCTTTGATTTTTTTTCCCCGCTGTTTGTCACCCCCTCCCCCTTTCACGTCCCCCCATCTCTCTCTTTTTCTCCTCTTCTTTTCACGCTTTTTTCACGGGTTTATTTTAAAGATGACAATGCCAAATTTTGTTATCGCTGTTTCCACTTTACGCTGCGGTAGCTGTTTATCAAAACAGCTAAAGCAAACGAATTAATTCCTCCTTGTAATAATAAAAATTTCTCATGCCTCGATATCGGTGCTGTAACAATAATGTTTGCAAGGATTACGGAATACTTTTGATATTATTCGAAATTTTTACTCGTAATTAATGAGTTATACAAGAAAAAGCTCAAAAAACATTGTTCTTTGAGTTGTATTTATTTATTTATGTTTTTTTTCTTTTGTTTAACTCGAGACAATAGTATGTTTTGATCTCAATTACAAACTCCTCGTGAAAAAATGTTTAAGAATATTATTTAATTAAAAAAAAATTGGAAAAAAATTGTTTACATTGATTGTTGAAAAGTTGTTTATATCGACCAACTTGATTATTACAAAAAAACAGCAAAAAATCAACGTTTCGTCGTCTGGAAAAAAATTTGAATAGACACTTACAAATTTGAGTGTATAGTATATGAAAGTCAAAATATCATTTATTCGATGAACAACAAAGAAAAAGTTAAGATACGAAAGGAAATGTACGTAGAGGAGGTGTGACTTGAAAGGTAGCTCTCGAGTCTTTCTCTCTCTCTCTCTCTCTCTCTCTCTCTCTCTCTCTCTCTCTTTCTTTTGACGTTGGGAGGGCGAGCGAAACGGAGGATTGGTAGATATAGAAGGAAAGAAAACGAGAGAGTAAGTTTCTGACGCGAGCAAAACGAATGAGAAAGAGCGGAGAATCGCTCGTCGCGTTCGAGAAAAGCTGGGAAAGTGGAAGTAGGAAACAAGGGATGGAAAGGAGGAGAGCGAAAGCTCGAAGGCGGCGGCGGTAGCGACGGGCTGAAGAGGCAATATAGGAGAAAGCTTATTATTGGAGTTCGCCGCTCGGTGTCTCGCGCGCGCAGAGCCAGTGCGCTCTGAGAGAACAAAATACAGGCGAGCAGTGATTGCTGTTTCCAATTGAACCTCCGCCATGCGCCGAGGCTCGCACGCTTCACCTGAATGAACGAGCTAGCGGAAAATAATCAAGCTGCGCCCGGAGCAACTATCCCGCCACCGTCACCCCCGGCACCGCGTTCCTCCCCTGTTCCCGGCAACGAACGAACGCGTGTATCGGCTGCATTCGCTCGCTCGCTTCTTCTCTCTATAAAGTCTGGGAGAGCTCGGAAGGCTTCCTTGTCGCCGACCTCTATATATTAGACGAAGCCTTCATTCTTCGCCGGCTTTAAGCTCGCCGTTCTTCCTTATTGTCCCTATTCGACTCTTTTTCTTTTTTTTTTTATTCTCCTTTTCTCCTGCTGAAACCAACGAAGACTTTTCTCCTTTGCGCAAATTCGTCGCGATGAATTTTTAACTGTGCTCGAAAATATGCTGTATTTTCTCGGATAGTGCGCGGACGGAATGCTTTCTCGTCGTTATGGCATAAGATAAAATGAAAATAATACGCGATTAAATCGAACTATTCGAGGACGTTTATTAAAAATAAGAAGCCTCAATTAACATATGTGTGTTAATGTGCATTAGATTCTTTACGAGTAAAACGATGCTATAGACGAATTACGGTAATCGAAGGAAACGAAAAGGGCAACGGTAGGCTGTGTAGTTTGATGTGAGTTGCGCGTTCGAGTGGTCGCGCGCGCGCGAATAAGAAGGCGGTCGTCGCGCGTCGCGAAACTCCCACCGGTGCAGTCGCGAGAGGAGCCGGAGGAGGGGGGGGGGGTGGAGGAAGCACTCGTCCGCTGCAGTGCGCCACAACTAATGAGACATCGCTAAAGGGCACGGACCGCTCCTGGCTCGGGGTGGCTTCGTCGCACGCGCGAGTCAAAGATGTACGCGTGCACTCGATCCCCGTGACTCGCTGCAGAGCGAGCGCCGCGCGAGTGAGCGCGAGCCCGCGACGAGAGCCGCCGGAGGACGCGAGGGGAGAGGAATGCGCGTACGGAGAGAAAGAAAGAGAGAGAGAGAGAAAGAGAGAGAGGGGGCACAATTAAAACTGACGCTCCTAATGGCAAGTCAAACGCCGACGGGCTCGAGAGATTCTTGACTTTCCAATGAAGCGATTGTTTCATATTCCTCGGCTCTACTGCTACTCCGAGCCAACTTCGTGTACCCTTCTCTTTCTCTCTCTTCACTTTCTTCTCTCTTTGCACACTACCCTTCCTTCTATCGGAGTTTCTGCTTCCTCCGTCCTTCTCCCTTCTTCGCATCTCAGGAGATGCGCTTCTTCTTCACTGCTTGTTCGTCTCCCTCTCCTCTCCCACCCCCCACCCCTCTTTCTCTCTCTCTCTCTCTTTCTTTTTCTCCTTTTCGTACTCGTTCTTTTTCCCTTCGTCTTTGCACGTCACCTTCATTCTTCAGTCTTTCTGCTTCATATCGCAACTATATGATTTACCCGTTATTGTCGTCGTCGTCGTCGTCGTCGTCGTAGGGTCGAATTGCGAAAACAAAAAGAAGATCTAGCAACTGTACTGCTGGGGAATGGTAGGAATATGCCGTATATACTTATGTGCAATTGTTCAGCGGCTTTCATCGGCTAAGCTATCTACACCACGAAGAAGTAGCCATCGGTCTATTTGCTTTAATTACTATGAAACTTCTGTCCACGCGATTCAAAAAGTTCTCTCATCTTTTTCTTGCGATTTCCCACGAAACTCGCGCTCGACTTTTTATCGAGTATTTTTCTTCTCCTAATTGAAGTTTTCATAACTTGAAACAATTTAAACAAGAGGAACATTTTTTCATTTCAATTATAGCTACTTGGTACTAGATTTGAGTGTACCATTTAGAAGCAAATCGCGATTCAAGAGCTCAAAGAAACAACGAGGGGCTACGCAGGTCAAGACGTATGAAAAAAAAAAAAAAAAAAAAAAAAAAGAATGTAAAAAATGAAACGAAGAAAAAAAGAAGAAAGCTCGGTACGACTTTGCTTAAACAAAGCACAAGCAGTAGGACAGTTTAGAATGCAGTAGTATTTCTTAATTGCAAAGGTATCGCTTTTGTAGTTCCGCATAATGACCTCCTTGTTCGGGTCCAAACCATTAGCCTCAGCAAATGAAGCAGGGAAGGGGTAACCGTCTCTTTCCTCTCGCGGCATTTTTTATTTTTCCTTCGGGGCGCCGCCGGCCGGCTCATCATCCCGTCATCGTCCCGGAGAAATTTTGCGAGCTGTGCATGCGAATCTTCCAAAAGAAGAACGGAAAAAGTGGTGCGCGAGAGGTCGTTTTGCGATTATTTTCGCGGGGAGAGAGGAAAATTTTTGTTTTCGTCCGGTTTATGTTCGCCATCCTTCGACTAATGAGAAGCAAATCTCGAGATAGCTACGGAAGCTAGCTCCACGCAGGATGAATGCAGACGCCGCCGGCTGGAAAAAGTGCACGGGAAAACGCAAACACGGCTTGGCTATTCCTTTTAACGCACGTCTTCGATCCAAATTCACATCCAGTCTGCTTGAATTTTTCGTTTGGATTGGAGAAATTTAGTTGGGAATTTTAAAAGTGGCGAAATGTGGCGAGGAGAAAATCCATCCATCGATTCGCGGGCAGGTGACGGTCGAGCAAGGAGTCGAGCAAGGAGTCGAGCAAGGAGTCGAGCAGGAAGTCGAGCATAAGCAGGGAGTTGGATTGAGCCAAAGGTCCGTTTTCGAGTTGGTTTCGAGTGCATGGCTCAGATCCGGGCGCGGAACTCCGTCATCGCGTATTGTGCCCGGCTCGGTCGCTTTACAATTACCAAAGTCTGAAGTTACCGAGTGCCCTCGACCGTGCGGTATTACCTCGGGCGACCTTCGCGTTACTCTTTCCCCGGCTTTTCCTTTCTTATTTTCTTCTTTATTTACATTTGTTCTCTTTGGGTTTTTCTTTTTCTCTTCCTTTCTTTCGTTTTTGCTCGTCGACGCCGCGAGTTCTTTTTCCTGTCATCAAAGTAGCGTGAGACGTGACATTACTTGCTTTTTGAGAAAGTATTTTTAGAAATATGAATTTAGGCTTGAGAAAGAAAATGAACCCCGAAAAAACTTTTAATTAAACTTCAAATGCATGTGAGTAAACATATGTACACAGATAAAAAAGAAATTTTTTTTTTGTCCCATTTTTTTTAATTTTTATTCGAGTCATGTATTGAGAAAGAATCGCTTTCTACAAATGAATTTTCTTTAAAGAAATTTCAAAGTTTTTTCAAAGTTTCGCTAGGACGCATTAGATAGCCGTATCCGTGATCGTTCAAACTCTGCCTCCTCTCGTGGACGGACTTCGACCGACGATTAGTTTTTAAATTAACAGGTTAAACGCATACGCTATACTTAATTCACAAAGTCGAATTTTTACGCTTAGTTATCGTCCGGAAGAGACGACTCGTTATTCAGAGTTATCCGCTTTGCCATTTGTCGAAACGAATAAGACGAATCGAGGAAGGAGTAGTCGCGTCGGCGCGATCTCGGCTTGCATGCATGTATCGGTGCAAGTGTGCTTCTTGCTTGCTACTTAACAAGCTTTCGCGTATTGTGAGAAAGACTGCTTAAAAGGAAACCAAAAATGGGGACAAGTAGCCGGGGAGTAGGAGTAGCGGAAGCGGCGGCGTTGCTACAGAGAGAGGGAGAGAGAAGCGACCGTCTCTGAACGACGCTTCAAGAAGGGGCCGGATGACAAGGCGAGGTGTGAGAATCAGCGGGATCAACGTGACACCTCCGGGGCACCCTCTCGTATCGCGCGCAGTTTTTTTTTTTTTTCTTTTTTTTTTCTTTTTCTTTTTCTTTACATTTTTACTTTTTCTCTTCGCGAGCCCGAGTGTCGCGCAAACAATAACAAACAGCACTAATGAGACTCTTCAATACGTGCACCGAGTGTGTGCTCAAAATTTTCACTCATCTTTTATTAGCGAATCTTCAAATTCTTTGTTTCCTTTTATCGGCGCGAGGCACGTACCTTTCTCGCGCAACTTCAAATTTCTTACCGACTGCATTTCTTTGCTTTCACCTCGGCTTTATTGTTGTTGTAACATTTTTTCCTATTTTTACTCGATGACTCGTGTATTTATGAATAATAGTTTAATACATTTTATTTACTCTTCTCATATAGAGGAGTAAAAAATGTTAGATATTTTTTGCTCTCGCAAGACGCAATCGACTACTTAACCACAACTATTGGATATCGCGATAAGTTACAATTAACGAAAAAAAAAAGTTAAATAAATGCATAGATCTAGTTGAAAAAGCTTTAAGGAAGTATACTGGTAGATATTTAAGATAGAGAGAGAGAGAGAGAGAGAGAGAGAAGTCGCTAGAACCGTAGAGCTTATTATCGAGGAATTTTTTTTAAAGATACTCGAGAGAAGCTCGAGAAAGGTAAGTTTGGAGACAAGTAAAGTCGGTAGCTTTTCTCGAAGGAAAAAGCAACTAATTGGTTCCCCGGAAGATGGGAATTCCGCGCAGCAAACAAGCCTACCAGGTTTGTAGGGTGGTAGGCGGGTGGGTGGCTGGGTGGCTGGGTGGGAGGAGGGCGAGGGAGAAAAAGCCGAGCAGGGTGGCGCGCGACGCGGGAGGGAAAGCGAAGAAGAGAAGAATCTTCTAGTATCTAGAATTCTAGAGCGGGCCGTTGCAGCCGTAGCCGTGCAGAGCGTCGAGTGTGTGCCGTGCTACTGGTGCCGCTGTTACTGCCTCTACTACTGGAAAAGATAGTTGGAGCACTCGAAAGATAAAAGGACAAGTTTCTTTTTTTAGAGAATGCAAACGAAGAAATTAGAGCATGTCGCATGTATACGAGCGGGTCGCACGTACGCTACTTCACTTTTTCTGCTGTTTTTTACCTTCTGTTTTTTCAAATATTTGCCCAACCCGACAGAAATTTTTATGTACTATTAACGCTGTATTCTCGATTGCGCCGATACTTACCTTGGCATCGGTGCATAGCTGGACAGCTAGCTGCTTTAAAAGCTCCTTCAAGAGCTACGTCGCTGCTTGTAGTTTGACAACGTTACGTAAATATTCGAGCGTCGAAAGCACCGCGAGTTGAAAGACTAGTTTTTATTATAAGTATATTTGATGGGCAGGATAAGCGGTTAAAGTTGAGCGGGCCACCGATGGGAAAACGATGATCGACATCGTTAATTCATTGTCGCTGACCAAGAAGCAATTTGGTGCGATTTATCGCGAGGAGTAGCTGCGCATAATGGATCGCTTAATACGGATAGACTTAACAATACACAAAGGCAGCAGGCGCCGCTCTGCATCGGCGGGTACGTACCGAAGAGAGGGCGCAAAGAGGGTGGGAGTTAATAGGACCTCATTGTTACGGGGAGGAAATTCGATAATCGCTCGGCACACACCGAAGTGTGAGCGAGCGGGTCGAGGGGATCACGAGGAGTAGAAGCGGGAGGAGGAGGAGGAAGAGTAGGAGGACGAAGATGAAGGGAACGCGAAACGCGCGCGCGCCCGCGAGAGAGAGAGAGAGAGAGAGAGAGAGAGAGTGAGAGCAAACCTTAAAGAGAACTTTGACTAAACGTTAGCACGCTTCCTTAACCTCCCATTAATCAATATTATATCGCCCAAAACGCTCCTTTGTTTATTGACTCGGGCCACTAATAGCTTTTCATCGGGCTGTCGCTCTCGTTTTTCGCCGCTGAAAGGATTGGGCGCGAAGCTGCCATATCAGCCTGTGATTTTCGCTATCGTACCGATCAACACTCGTTATTGTATCTTGATAAACCTTTTCGGCTTTTTATAAACCTAATTATCGAATCTGATTTTTATTCGCTAAAATTCCATCGAATATTTCAAAAACAATATGTACTAATAACTGCGCAAACACTTATAATAATTAAAGCGCATTCAAAAATAATACTGTAATTCAATCGAAGAATTACGAACGAGTACATCTCTTGTATGATTCAAGTGAAATATCTTTGTCGTTTATAGATAAGTGTTGGTTAGAGCGACGAATGTTGAAGCAAGTTTTTGACGAGTCTTTAAAAGTATTGGCTATGAAAAATGCGCGTGCGTGAACCGAATGCGAAGCAATAAGGCTAATAAAAGGAATAATCGATAGACGCAGGGAGCATCGAGAAAGATATAGCGGTTGTAAGCCACACCTTGCTGCTCGCTGATTCGCTGCCCGCGCATCGCGGATATCGGTCGCATGCACATTCGCTCGAACTGCTTCACCGACAGAATGTCACGTCGCTAATTCGTAATTACGCGAGCGCAAAGTAGCCAGAGAAAAGAGAGAGAGAGAGAGAGAGAGAGAGAGAGAGAAAGGGAGAGGATCCGCGGTATCGCGGCGTACGTCCTGCTGTCCTGCATTTTTCCGAGGGCCCCGGAATTAAAAAGCTATCACAGGCTCGGTTGCCCGGGCGCGTTCGCGCGCGTGACGAAAGAAACCGAAGAAACAAAGCGAGGCGCGAGTTGCGCGAGTAGACGCGCTAATTGCAAATTAATTATTACCCGGGCCGGGAGTTAATTGTGCCGCGTTGCCGGGAGCTTGTATTCCGTTTAATGATTTTTCTCTATCTCCGCGAACGGCTTTCTATACGTGCATGTATATTTATGAGGCCGTGTGCTCTTTTCAATTAACGAACAAAGTTTTTGACGCCTCGCGCTCACTTATTCTCCAAATGCACAATAAAAATCGTGATTATCGTAATAGCCCGGAATTTTCAGCGTCGGTGTGTTTTCGGTTACATTTCGTCGACGGTAGCGGCAACGGTGGCGGCGGCGGCGGCGGCGGCGGTGGTGGCGGCGGCGACGATGGCGCAGGCGGTGTCGAAAGGGAGCCGCGAAAACTAAGTGAAATACGAACGCTCGGGGAACGAAAATTAAATATTGCTAAATTCGGGACAATTGTAGATGTAAACGTAGATTCTCGTATTTAATTATGCGAAGGCCCATAAAGCTACTGCGGCAGATTTGCGCGGGCGCGGGGAAGCGGGGCGGGGAATAAGAGAAGAGCCCGTATTCGGGCAAAAGTGCAGCGCTAATGACAGTAATGCCGTTTTGCGAGCGCGAAGAGCAGCACCGCAAAACGCCTCGAGCGATAATAAAATGTGAGCCTCGCGCCGAGACAGCAGCCGACCGCTACTTTTTCGCCAACACAACGCAGTTGCGCAACGACGCTCGACTGACTTACTCCTGCATCTTCCTAATCCCACACTCGGCTTCTGCGTGTTCAACCGTTTTACATCGAAATCTCTCATTGTCTGCTGAATGTACTTTATTCCTGAGAATCGGCGTATTACCGCGAGCAAAAATACACAAATACATCTTTCTTTTTAGAAAACTTTTAAATTTTATGCGTTTTTAAAAATAATAAAATCCATTATTATTCCCCATCTCAATTTTGCTTATTAACAATAATTTTAATTGAAATAAGAAAATATTTTTACTTTGTTTAAACAGCTACAATAAAGTGCAATTATAAGAGTTGAATAAAAAGATTTGTAACCCTAGGTTAAAATGTGGAAAAAATTTAGTCGAAGATATTTCAAATGTAATATGCAAAAATAAATTATTTTTCGAAAGCACGAAGGGATCGAGCACATTGAGAAGAAAGCACGAGTACCACCAGAGAAACGTACAATTTCTTTTTCGCGACGTGGGCGAGCTAGAGAGAGAAAGAAAGAGAGAGAGAGAGAGAGAAAGAAAGAGAGAGAGAGCAAGAGAGAGAGAGAGAGAGAGGCGTACTAGTGCGAACGCGTCGGAAAATTAGCATCGATAAATTTTCCGTCGCGTCGGCAGCGGCATCTCGCCCGCGGAATGACACGATGATGCATAGGCGACTGCTTTAAGAATTATTTATTATTTATTGCGACGAAGCAGCTGAACGCGCTTCGCGCCGTCTCTCAGCCGACGACGCAACCGCCGCGTAAGTCCCAACGCGGCTACTCCTACTCCAGCCGCGTGCACTCGTTTGCGAGTAAACGGGCCGGAAAAGAAGATTTTCATGGATGAAGGAAGGAAAAATGGCGCTCAGCCGGATTTGCGCCTTTGAGATAAAAATTATAATAAAAAGAGGCATTGCTACTCTTTCGCACATTTTGCAACAACTAATTTATCCATTATTATTATTCAAAACTCAAGGAGCCTTTAATTTGAATAGCGTAAAAATAGCTTTATTTAATTGTGCAGGACCACCGTTTCGAAATTCCAGAGCGCTCGCAACATCATCATTAATACTTACCTTATATATCGAGGTGAACGAAGAAGCGGCTTTGTTGAGAAATCCGCAGTCGAATTTCGAGGTGCGGGCAGTTTGAGTAACTGGAGTAGCAATTTTGCGGGATTAAGCGACGTTCCCTCACGTACAGTAGCTGTGAAGAATGGCGGGCTCTCGATGACGCGCGAGTCGCACCACCGCCACCGCCGAAACGTCTCCTCGTCCCAGTCGCTGCAACGGGGCAATTACCCGTCTGTCGAATCGCTCGGGCAAGCGCACATTCTGACGACACGATGAAAATTGTCATTACGCGAGTGCGACAATTATCGCGGCGTTTGCGATTGCAATTTGCGAACTAGCGCTTAGCGGGGATTACTCAATGGATCACGACGATCTTGTAAGTTTTGTGTACGCTTGCGTCCGACTATAGCCGCGCAAACTCGTGCGCGGGCCTCGCGACGCCGTTTTATCGCGCTCTCGTCTCATTAACGACATAAACTTTGCCTCGCGAATCGTTCGCTCTCTTGTGCGATAGCCATAAATTCACTGTATGTGTATGAGGGAGAGAGAGAGAGAGAGAGAGAGAGAGAGAGAGAGAAAAGATAGAATCCCTCGCCAATAAATACGAAATTCTCCGGAGACTCGGATGATTTTTCATTCGCTTATGGCGCGGCGTTTTCTGGCGCGAAACGCAATGGGCGTGACTTATGTCATCGCCGTTCTCCGGCGATTCCGTTCGTGCGCTCTTATAAACTCTCTCGCTCTCTCGCCTCCTATTCGAGACTCTTTGGCGCACTTACACTTAAGCTGCCAGAACGGTGCGTGTGCGAGATACGAGTCTCTAAGATTCGGCGGGCTATAACTTATTTTATTTACGAGCATCGCAACTACAAGCCTCGGCCTCTTCTCTCTCTCTCTCTCTCTCTCTCTCTCTTTCTCTCTCTCTCTCTCTCCCTCCCTCCCACTATCCTCCTTCTCCACCGAGCTTTGCCGCGCCGAGAATATGAATATGTAACGCATTTTGCTGATTGAAATTTTTGTTGGCTTGTTTTCTCATACTCGTACCCATTTTCGCCATCCTCCCCTTCCTCCTCCCCTCTACGCCGCCATCTTCGGCAACTCCTTTCTCCCATTATTTATATTTATTTATATCTTTGTTTTTCTTTTCCAAGGCGCGGCAGTCGCGCGTGCCTCAGATTCCGCGCAACGAACGGCGGACGCTTGGATTTCTTCAATAAATTGCTCACAAAATAATCTTCCGAGAAAGAATCCGAGCTCGCGCGTGATAGGCGAAACAATTTGAACTTGCATTATCAAGTCGCGTCGGAATGTAAACTCGCGTCCGAGGTGCCCCGGGGAATCCCAGCGCGAAAATCTAGTCTTCGCTGCTCGCTCGGGCTTGCCTTATTGCGCGGATGCGGAAACGATATACGCTCGCGTAGGCCCAGAGTCCATCCCAGAGCAATAAACTACAATTGCGAATTACGGAGTCAAATAGTTTCGGTGCTTCGTTCTCTCGGAATGTCGCAATTTCGACTCTCCTCGACTCTCCTCGACTCGCGCGCGAGCGGGTGAGCGAGCGCCGTCTTCCCTCTGCGAGAAGATAGTTTGCCAAGGAAGGGGAAAGGAGTCTGGATGTTGGTTCGCGGAGCCGAGGAACACTCCGCGGCGGAAGAAAGGAGCGCGAGAAGCAGCGGACGGAGAAGGAGGAGCGCGGGAGAAAGGAAAGCCCGAACTCTAATGAACTTACAATAATTGCCAGCCATTGATCTATGGACCGAAGAGCCGGTGTGTAGCATTACGCGCACCCTTTAGTTCGCGCCATCCTCCTATTTCGCTTCACCGCCACTCTGTCTCGAGTCTAATGTTTCGCGCGAACACGCTGAAGCGAGATTTCCTACGAGAGATTTATGCCTTATTCCGGCTTTTATTTATCTTACACGGCTATGTACAATATCAACTCCGCATATTTAGGTACTTTAAAACTTTTATCAAGTTACGAAAGTTCGAAATTCAAACTGAATTTTTCGAAACATATCCTTATACTGCTCGCGTTAAGGCCGTCGTCAACAATTTAATAAAAAAAAAAATCATTAGTAAACCGTGAGTTATATTATATGTTTATTATTTTAAAACTACAATGTTGATTGAATGCAGAAAATTAAAAAAGTTTTAAAATTAAACTAACCTTTTGTGTGATTCGTTCTTTTGTTTTAAAGCAGCAAATTAATGTCCCGTAGACGTCGATAATTCTGCAACTCAATTAGCCCGAGTAAATCGTCTTAAATTGAGTATCTTGCGCCTTGAATCGGACGTTGGGTACACGCGTGTGAGTAATTAAAGCGAGCGACTGTCACATCCGGCGACGACCCACGCAACGAGGGTGCGGCAGCAAGCATAATCGGGCCCTTCTGCTGGACGACGGAAGGCAACCGCGCAGCCTCGCGTCAATCTGCCTCAGCCGTTCTGTTTTTCCTCCTCTTTTTTTCCTTCGTTTCTCGGTATTATTCGGACTTCGATTTTGCTAATGGAAAAATTTTCTTTGCTTCGCTCTTTTTTTTCTCAGCGGAGCAGAGAGTTTTTCGCGTTTTTCCCAAAGTTCCCTTGCATTATCTCGAGCGAGGAAGCGGCGAATCTGTGCTCAAAAGCCAGCCGAGGAACTTTTTTCTGGGTTAAAAATATTTTTCGGAGATTTAAGCATCCACATAAAAGTTTAAAAGTGTACTCTTAAGAGAAAAGAGACAATGGCTCTTCTCCGGTGCCTCGGCTAATAAATAATTAAAACTTTTGTTTCGAAGGTGGCGCCGATGCATGGCGCGTCCCACGCTCTTGAATAATCGCGCTTTATAAATTAAAGTTATGGTTCACCTTAAAAGATTCGCTCAGCATCTGTTTCTAATTACC
Organism: Chalcis sispes; assembly: GCA_949987625.1. Taxonomy (NCBI): domain Eukaryota; kingdom Metazoa; phylum Arthropoda; class Insecta; order Hymenoptera; family Chalcididae; genus Chalcis; species Chalcis sispes. Next base: position 662,373 of record OX465096.1, read on the forward strand.
CGCTAATGGCTATAACGCGTCGCACGCCCGTAAGACATTCGTTACCATTACCTTCTCTCACTTTTCTCTCTCTCTCTCTCTCTCTCTCTCTCTCTCCCCTCCCTCTCTCTTACTCTTGTTCACATTCTCTTTCTCTATTTCTCTTTATGTCAAAACTCCTCTTTAAATCATTCATCAGATTTCTTTCTCGGCGCAGCATCAACGTCAATGAGAAAATTCTTAATTAAATTTTTTAATTGAATATAATACACGATCAGTATTTACTCAATAAATCAAATTATCAACATCGTCTTATGAAATATTTTAAATGAAATATAAAAAATAGATTTTATCCGGATTTTTCAAGGATTCGATAAAAAGTTATTTAGTTAGTCAATTGTTGTTGGTTCGATAACAATTGATGATCGATCGATGAAAAATTCAATGACGCGACTCGTTTAAGATAGTTGTCGTGTGAAAAGATGCATAGTCAGCTTTGGCAGTCGTTAAGTGCAAGCTCGCGCACAGCTTGCCGTGGAAGCCAATGCGAGAAGAAAAAAGAAATGAGGTAAAATGGCGTACCGGTGCGGGTAAGCTCGCTTGTTAAGTCGGGACTAAGAAGGGGTTCAAGCGTTATCTCGGGCCCGAACCCCTTAGTTACACGGCCGCCCGTAAATCACGGATTTCTTTTAACAGGCATTAATTGTTTTTGCGATAGCGAGAATTCCGCGAGCTTACCGATTTCGATTCCCTTTTTCTCCCTTCTTCTCTCTCTCTCTCTCTCTCTCTCTCTCTCTCTTTTAGTCTTTCTTTCTCATTCGCTTGTCTTAGAATACCGCCGCTACCTCGCGTTGCCCTTTATTTCTTCGAGACTTACAGAGTCGTCGATTTGCTTTGGAATTATTTGCATTAGATTCTAACGCCTGAAATTTTGCCTGAAAATTTATATTTACGAGTTAAACGATAAAAAATAAGATAACGAAAAAAAGACAACATCCATAAACTAGCGTTGCTTTTATTCATAAATTTTTAATATTTGAGTATTTATTGTATTTCGATTTATATATTAAGGGTGACTGCTTAGGCAATTAATTAAAAGAAAGTAAGAAGATAATAATGATTCGGATAATAGGGCCAGAATTATCGGAATATGTTTACCGCGACTGGTTCCCCATCGAATATACGTTTTCCCGTTCGAACTTTCTCTTTCGCGAGTAGATGTCTTAATTCGGCAATTAGCCTAATGGAATGTATATAACAATTAGAAGTCGCGCGAGAGGTTCGTGCAGCGCGTGCAAACGCCGCGCAGGGTGAAAGGGGGTAGGGGGTGGGGGGTGGGGGTGTAAAACTGAAAAGAGGGGGCGAAAGAAAGTGGAAGGGCTTTACTTACCCTCTTACGCTCCTCATTATAGGCGTCGGCTTGTAAGGACGGAAGGAACGAATGAAGGAAGTAAAGCCGAAGAGACCGACCGAAAGAGAAAGAGTCGAGGGAAGGAGGCCGAGAGAGGAGCGTATCTTGTAATTACCAGCTGATAATTTATGTTTATGCGGCGGTAGCGACGGCGGCCGTAGAAGCTGCCTCGCCGGCTTACCGCTTACCCCTTTTCCTTCGCAAAGAAACGAGAGAGAGAGAGAGAGAGAGAGAGAGAGAGAGATCTGCCGCGTATATAGTTCAAACGAGGGGGTGTGAGCCAAGTGTATTACTACACATTCTTACGCGCGACGGTGGCCCCGCATAAGGAAGAGAAGGGACCGGGGGACCGTCGACGGCGGCGTCGCGCGGGACTCCCGTTGTACATCCTTAAAGCCCGGCATCCATTACTTCCGTCGAAATTTACTGCCGTTTTCGCACGTTACCAGAAGTTAATGGCCCTGCGGGAACGACGCGACGAATTTTCAGGCGCGAGTTGAGCGAATTATTGCGGAACCAGCGACGCACACTTTCGATTGTTTTAAGCATAAAGTCTTAGCTTTGTGCGTATCTCTTCTTCGTTGCGCCTCCTCCATCGAGATTCGACGAGCTCCATTGCAGATTACACAAACGACGATCAAAAATATCGGTTTTTAACTTCTATATTTCATTTGAAATACAGAAAATACTTTCCAACTTTTTAAAGCAATAGTCTCAATATTTACTTGATACCCACTAATCGCTTTGTTTTCATATGTAATCGTTAAAATTCAAATTGCATACTTTTAAACTACCGTTGCATAGACTTATTTTACATTATATTAATAATAAGCTTAAAGGCATAAAATATACATTGCAAAAGTTGCTTAAAGAGTATTGAATGATTAAAGTTTCAAGCTATGAGAAAAGGTAAGAACGGCGTTTATATTTGTAGGTCGTTGAACAGAAGATATTATGTCAAAACTATTTCCTGTACAGGAAAACCAGCGGACTCCGTAAGAGAACAAATGAGCGTCTATTAAAGGCAAAGGCTAGGCCTCCTTCCTTGTTGATGATCCGGAAATCTGACAGTTCCTTCGAGAAAATCGACTTTTAATTAGACTTAAATCGAATCGTACATCACATTGACATAGTCTTGGAAAGAGTCGAGTCAATTGTGAACGGAGCACGAGAATAAGACGAAGACGAGCCGACACATGGGCCACGCTGCAATTGAGGCAGAACTTCATTGTCCGGAACTAATGGCGATTGTCAATTAGGAGCCACCGGCCGAAACGAGCCGAAGTATTAATTATCGATGGGTGGTACCTGCTCCGGATATATCCCGGACTCCTTTCAAGCGCGTCGAGTGCCGCCTGCCTCGGCTCGACTCCCCGCCATACCGGCCCGATCCTTTCCTTCGCACTCGAGCGTGAACTTTTTTACACGGGACGCTCGAATTTGATTTTTTCGAGATAACCGTCGTTGCCACCTGGTCGACGAGCGCCGCTAGCGAATAGACGCTCTTTGCCGACTTTTAAAATTTTATATTCGATTGATATGTGTTTTATTTACGATCGGCGTAATGAAAAAAAAAAATTCATTCAAAAAGTAGATTAATTAATTCTTCGAACAAGGCAAGGACGCTGTTGAAAATAAAAATATTTGAGCACAAATAACAATCATCTATATAATGTTTTTAATTTTCAAAGCAATTTCAGTTCAAGCGGTTTTAAATTATTTTAAATTTTACAGATTAACACAAAATAATAGTTTACCGAGCTTCAAACTTTGCTTAATCATTATAAAATGCTTGTAGTTAATAATAAAATAAATAAAAAAAGAAAACAAAAATCAAGGAATTCGCTAAGTTTCATTTAGCGACGTTATTGTTTTCAAAGTGATAAATCTAAATTTCCGTTTTTTTAATTTACAGTTGATCGAAAAGCGGTTAAAAAAAGTAAATAAGATTTTATTAAAAAAAAGGGCAGGCGAATAATGAGCAAGGGACGGGACAGCAGCAATATTTAATTCGTGTAGTGAAAGAGGAGGCGGGAAAATCGCAACTGAGATCAATGGCTTCGGGGCGACAGAGCTGGCAGCAGCTCTGCGAGCTATCGGATCGCGATATCGGCGGTGTACGCGCGAGCCTTACGCCTTATTTCTCGTCCGAGACTTACGCGGTATCGGTCGGGGCCGATGTCGGCAAGGCAAGGGTGCGACTCGCGTTAGTCGCTCGCCTCGGCCGTTTGTTCGTTCGTTCGTGCGCACGTGCGCACACGCGTGTATACGTAAGCCGTATACGTCGAAAGGGAAACGTCGAAGGAGACGCGCTCGCGGGCGCAGATGGCGGTGAAATTCCGCTGGAATAGTCACTCGAGCGAGGCCGTGCGCCTAAGTGGACAAGGCTATTCACTTTGACTCCTCTTCCTTTATTGCCGTTTCTACTTTACACGCGGGGTTTCGTTTGTTTTCGGAATTTCGACGCGAATAGTCCTCGAGAGAGCAAACGAATGTTTTACCATCGTGTCGAAATACTCCTCACATACTTCTGATGAGTGTTCTATCGCTCTCTCTCTCTGGATATTTTAAACGATCGGTACTTTACAACTAAATAAGTCATAAAAAGAGAAAATTAATATATTACAATGCATAATTAATAATCGACTATTATATTCTATTCATGTACACTCAATTTACAATAATTTCATCTAAATTATTTGAGTTGAATATTTTATTAATTCTTGTAATTTATACGCAATTGCTACTGAGGCCCATAAAACGGAAAAGTTTGGTATAAGTAACAGATTTGAAACCGCGAGCAATAACGTCGTCTTTCCAAAGTTTCATTACAAATCGTGGAACTAATTTTCCCGCGCTATTTAGCCACGGAAACGCTTCGCGCGCTCAATGACAAAGCGCATACTTGCTAATGAAAGAGGGATAGAGAGAGAGAGAGAGAGAGAGAGAGAGAGTAAGAGAAAGGACAAGATGCCGAACGGTTGCAGAACCTGCCATTACTTTCCAATTAAGAGCCGGTAAAATTTCAATAATGGTCATTAAGGAGCGGACGTTATACGCACGAGAAGACCAAGGAGGGTGAAAGAAACGGTGACCCAATAAGGAGGAGGAAAGGGAAAAAGAGAAGCCGGAGGAAGGGGGCGGGGACCGGGAGACGCGGCGAAAAGGAGTTGGAGGGCGCGAAGACGGAGGTGAAAAAGTGAAAACCGAAGGAGCGCGTCAGGTGCGGCAGATGCAGCGCCGGCGTCGATACCAATCGTTCACCGATATATTCACCCCTGCGCCCGAAAGTGCCGGCAGCAACTTCGTCTGTAACGCGGGCACAGCACAACGCGCGCGCTCCTGCAACCGACTAGTTGCTATAGCTGCGTATCGTACGATATTATACATGCCGTACGCATGTATATCTTCTATCTGCATCTGCCAACGCAACTCGTCCATAAAGATGCCTATCTTCTCGCTTCTGTAACCTTATTCCTTCAAAGTACTTTTTTATACGCGTTCTCATAAACAGTTTCCGGTTAGACTTTTCAATTTATTCCCGTTACCATTTATAGAGCGAACATCGAGTGAAAAACTCGATAATTATAATATAATAACGCTCGACGAGCACACCGAGTTTAATACTCACCAAAGTTTCCAGTTTAAGCGCAGCATTAGAGTCGTATCGAGTTGCTTATTTCGTTCGCACAAAACTTATATACCGCGAATGGATTTCTTGCTAATTTGATGATTATTTCTGAGAATCGTTTATATTTTGAATAAATAAAACAATTGTTAAATAGGCAAAAGGTTGCTTCAAAGATTTCGAGCGCACTCATCCTCGAAGAATTTATTTAAAGCGCGCAGTAGCTGAATAAATTGAAGAAATAAAATTTTCCGCTTGAATTTTCATGCTCGCTGCGGTCATTTTAACAACAAACTCTCTCTCTCTCTCTCTCTCTCACTCTCAGGTTCTAGCGATTTTTCCTAATTGTTCTTTCGTTTCGCGCTCGTGGGGCAGAAGAGAACAGGAGGTAGAAAGAGAGAAAGAGAGAGAGAGAGAGAGAGAGAGAGAGAGAGAGAGAGAGAGAGAGAGAGAGAGAGAGAGAGAGAGAGAGAGAGAGAGAGAGAGAGAGAGAGAGAGAGAGAGAGGGTGAGTGCGAATCCGAGCGTTAGCTTCCACCTCGTGTTTATCTTGCGAATACGAAACACGGCCGGCCGAGCGCCTCGCGTTCGCCGCGCTGCAGCATTGTGTTATAATTTACTTACCGATGTTGTAATTACAATTTTCGAGGAAGTATAGTTCGCGGGCTCTGCGTAGCCCTGCGGAACAGGTAAGCGAAGCCGCCGCCGCCGCCGCTTGTACTGTTCCTTTGGTTTCGCTCTCTCGCTCGTTCACTTAGCCTCGCCGGTGTTTACTCAGGCCGGCATAATATTCAATTCCAATTCGTCCGGTATTAAGCTTGCATGCCACTGTGCGGGGCGCCTTCACCTTTGCCACCGTGCCGTCGCTATCAAGCGCAACTTTACGCGCGAGTACGCTGCCGAGAGGCGCTCATCGAGTTTCCTTCGGGCGAGCCGTCGAGCGCTAGCCGTGGCTGCCGGACTCGCTGGAGACCGCGAATCCAGCCATGTGTTTTCTTTCTTCTCCACCACTTTTCCTCTCAACTCGATTCCTTTTTATTTTTAGGTTTTTTTATTTGAAAATTTAATTAAATTTTCTTTAATGTATTTTCGAATTCGTGTTTACGAATATTTTATTTAAAACGATTAAACATTTTTCGAGACGATAAAATTTCAAGTCGATTCTTGTATATACATCGTAAAAAGTTATTTGAAACAGAGTTGTAAAAGAACGATCCGAGTCTTTTACCTGAAAGTTGTGTGAATAGCCCCTGAGAAGTTCTTCCTTCCCCCCCCCCCCCCCAGAATGAGCAATAAAATTGAAAGAAGGGTTCGCTCGAAGCAATGATACGAGGCCTCAGGTGTAAATCATTACCACGCGGCGTTGCTTTATTCAAGGCCGACAGTATATCCGAATAACTTTCGTTTCTCTGCGGCGGTAAAAGAAACAAAAGAGAGAGAGAGAGAACGCACACATGTACACGCGCGCGCGCGCGCGTGTGTGTGTGTGTGTGTGTGTGTGTGTGTGTGTGTGTGTACACAACAACGGAGTAGATTACCGTGTTGAGTTATGATAATTTCCGAGGAAGGACGAGCAAGAGTAGACGGCGTGCGATAATCAAACGCGGCGCCGAGACTCGATCCGGAGACGCAACGTCGCCGGCAGCCAGCGGCGTCTTCGGCTCGCGCAATCTCCCGCGCGGTCCTCCGAAGCCTTAGGCGCGCAATAATTTCGCGGCTCGTCCGCGGGATAGGGCTTTCGATTGAGGAGTCGCTTCCCGCGCTCGGCCTTGAACCTCGCGTGCTTCGCGCGGTATTTAATTACTCCCGGTGTGCGCGCTACCACGGGCGCGCGGCTCCTCTCCGCAACACGTGAGAGAATCCCAAAAACAATCAATTACGACCCCTATGCGCTGGAATTTCACAACGGCCCGTAATTGTTACCGCGCGCTAAAACTTTCTTGCGGGCTGCTTTAATAAAAAAGGAGAAATTCGAGAAAAGTAGCTAAGGAAAGAAAAATTGAAGTAAAAAGTCGCCGATGAAGACGATGAACTTGTCGCAGAGGAGAGAAAAATATCCTAGCTCGATGGAAATCTTCATTATGCCGCGCTCATAAAGTTCGCTCGAAGCCAAATGCATCCAATTTCCTCGGCGTCGTTCAATCGCTCTCTCGTCGCCCTCGTCGACGTGGTCTTTCATACGCCGGAGAGACGGTGCTCGCGGAAACGGAGAAATAGCTCGCCGTGGATGGAGAAAGGGGAGAGAGAAGTGAGAATAAAAAAACGAACAGGGAGATTTAACGAGTTTTCGCGGCTTGTTCGGTAAAGATACGTGCTCGGGCGAACGCGTTAGAAGAGGCGGCGGCGGCGGCGGCTGCAGCGGCGGCAGTGGCGGTGGCGACGGCGGCCGGTCCCCGAGATATCGAGGCCAGTCTCCCGCGCGCGCAAGTGCTGCAAAGGAGAGAAAGGAGAGCAGAGCCGCGCGAGCGAGAAGGACGGACGGAAGGAAGGTGAGCGAGCCAATGGAACCGATGGAACCAATGCGCCTCTTGCCAGTTTATTCCCACCGGCCAATCGTGTTAAATCGTTTCCGAGTCTCCGCTTCGCCCGCGCGTTCGAGAGAGCGGCTCCGGCGATATACCGCGTCGCGAAAGAAAGAGGAGTCGAGCAACGAGGCAATTTTATCGAGAGAAAAAGAGAAGATAAAAAAAAAGAGGCAGGATGAAAAAAAGGAGCAGCCCGAGCGAAAGAGAAAAGGGAGCTATCGGCTCTTCCGAGCTCCGAGGATGGAGGTTTTTGAGAAAGTGTGTGGGTGCGAGTGTATACGTATACGCGCTCAGGTATGCCTCTCTCCTCGGTGCTATTGCACCGCATTGCAGCGGTGCGGCAAACGTTGCTCTTATCGATAATTGGAAAAAAGCAATAAGAAGAAGTCGACTTCTTTACCTTCATTTTAATATTTAGCTATTTTTCAATTTAACTATCCTGTTTTTTCGTCGTTTATTTTTCAACTTTTTTTTACCACCATTATACTTCTTAATCAAAATTTTTTCCTTAATAAAAAAAAAAAAAAAAAAAAAAAAAACACCTGCCAACTTAATTAATATATTTATTTGGGGAACAACAAACAATTGAACAAAGTATTAAAATAAAAAACGATATGTTTTAAAATTTTTTTCAATTTTATAATCCTTAAACTAGTTAAAAGCTCCAAATACATGAAACTTTGAAATATTAAGTTTATTAAATTTTAAATATTCAAAGAGTGAGAAAAAAGTATTACGGCAATACTCGTATTGATTTTAAAAAAAAAAATTTCGTAAAATTTTGAGTAAAGTTGGATCGAATAATCCGCTAATATTAGTGAACGTTCCATTCTAAAGAGAAAAAGGTTGAATTCGCTAAAGTTTCGCCACGCGCGCATAAATTTTTCGTTCGATCGAATGCAGTAGCTCGGGCGGACGAGCTCTATCTCTCTCGTGGAGGCGATCTCTACGCAGCTAGCCGAGAGAGTCCGGATTGCAGGCGGCTGGGAGTGCTCGCGAAACGAGAGGAAGAGCGAGACGGAGTGTGCGCGCGAGTCGAAAAGAGAGCGGCCTGAGAGAGAGAGAGAAGCGAGACAAAGGCAGAAAGAAGCGGAGGAGAAAAAGAGCCGCATTGCCCGAGAGCGCGGAGTAATGGAAGCTGAAGTAGATATTGTATGGCATTACCGGCGAACTTTTCGCGGCGGAACATTGCGATATTGGTTTCGCCAGAAGCTACGCGATTGGCTGCTCTTTTTCACCGCTCGCTCACACACATCTACACACGCACACACACACTCACACACACTCTCATATACACACGCATCTACATAGACGTGCGCACACGCACTTACAGCTATGCCAACTCCGTCGTGTGGGACGGAGTAGCGCACGCGCACGCAATGTATCGCTTGACCTCGGACTCCGTATCGGCTCTCTAATGATTTATTGTGAGATCGTTTTTGCGCAATGCCTGCGCGAACATGTTTTGCTACACATCCTGCAACAATGCTGCGCTATCTTATCGTGCTCCAATTCATTAATTGGATAAATTTGTATTTGCAACAACCTTTCTTCATCAAAGCGTGGCTTGCTGAATTAAATGAGTCTCGTATTTATTTTTAAACTACACTAATTCCTTTCTCTCTTTCTCTCTCTCTCTCTCTTTCTCTCTCTCTCTCTCACTCTTTGCATTTTCACTTTTAATGCTTGAAATTATATCCGATTCACAAAGTGCAATAGCCCGGTTTAATGATAAATTTTTTTAATTTATGAAATTTCATACGTGAAGCTATATTAATTAAGTGCGTAAATTTTTTAAACATAAAATATGTATTTAATCAATTGCCTACAGTTAATTATATACAAAGATTCGCGATTCGAGATAATATTGAAATTCGAAGGTCGCATATTCGAAATAAAGCGCAAAATACAGTAGTTGCGGGAAGAGATTAAAAAAGCAAGGCAACAGTCAGAGTCCGTTAATCCCGCGATAGGAACGAAACCGTCATTAGCAAGTCATCCCAAGCGTAAAGTGTCAGCAAGTCGCGCGTGTCACAACTCGCTCCGTCTCCGTTGCGTCGACAGCTAGCGCTCGCTTTTACGTACATATACTGTATATAGGAGGAGGCTTATATCGGTGGTGCATTACGCAGGCTGTCGGTTTCAAAGCCGACTATCGCCTCTTTCCATTGTGGCTCCCATTGTTGCGCGACGGGCCGCTCGTTCGACTGCCAATACCCGCACGTATTAACGCGGCCCATTGTAAAACGTGCGAGGCGCGTATATACCTGCCAGCCAGGAGATATCTGTTTCCGCTGTTTCCCCGAGCCCGTTTTCTTCCTTTCCGTCGACACGGCCGCCGTTTTCTCCCGGCTGCTCGTGCGCGCGCGCGCTTCTCTCTTTCCCGACGCCTTTTCACGCGACGTTGTGTGCAGGTGCGCGGATGCACGTGTTATTTGCGCGCACGGCGGGCTCGTGCGTCGAATTTTTTCAAGTTCCATTAAAAAACCTCTTCGCACAGCCTTGGGCCATTTAAAAGTCCTTTAAATTTCTCTTTTAATTCCTCGGACGCTTTTGTTCATCCGCGATGAGAGGGGAGAGGAGGCGAGGCGGGGGGAGGGGGCGCGAGGGAATCGCGCTGTATCGACCTTTCGGCTTTACCGCAATCTTCGCGGAGCCCAAAATTTTTCGAGCGGACGAGCGCGCTGCCTATTTTTACGCTGCCGGCTAAACAGAGAGGCAGGATCGCGATAACTGTGCGCACGAGTCAACAACCTGCGGGCATTAGCAGCCATTGTTTCCTCCGTTACACAGAACCTACGGAGAGAGAGAGAGAGAGAGAGGGAGAGAGAGAGAGAGAGCGATGATAAATTTCGAGCGGAAACGACGGGCTGTTTCGGTTTGTTGCTTGTCGCTAGACTTTTCGTGGAAACGATAACGCGTCGGTGAGACGCTGGTACGTGGATTCGATAACGACTGGGACTATTTGTACACACTCGCGGCTAAATTTCCCCGAGATTCAGAGTCCATCGAGCGCTAAGCTCTTTTCCTTTCGCACCGTTTAGACGCGCAACGTACGCATGCGGCGATCTTTATCTTTGCGCTTCATATACCTTAATTGGGCGTTGTCGAGCGACGGAATTAATTTGCAATCGGTCAGGCGAGATGCGATTACGACGTGGTGCTTAATGAGCGGCTAGGTGCCCCAACAGTTGCGGGGCCTTGAAGTAAAGAGTCTCTTTCTCTTTCTCCCTCCCTCTCTCTCTCTCCCTCTCTCTCACTCGTTCTTTTTTTTAAACAAAGAAATCGAGCGCGCGTGCGAGCGGACGCGGCGCCTCAATGAGCATCGTCAAATTTTATTATTGAATTACCGAAAGGAAATTGCGCTTGTAGTTGCGCGCGAACCAACGATTAATTTAACATATTTTTTGCCCCCTCTCTCGTTAATGAAAAATTCATAGTCGAAGCTCGAGCGAAGAGCATTGCGCGCTATAACCGATAATTTACCGAGTGCGCTGAAAAAGCGGATAATGTAAAACTTGGAAAAAGTCGGGGAGCGGGAATGCAATGAGAGGCAAAAAACGAGGCTAGCGGAGGGAGAATTGAAGTTATAGGTAAGAAGCGTCGTTGATGCATACCCGTCGCTCGGATGGAAGCGTTAGCGGGGCGCGCGCGCGCGCGCGAGCGAAAGAGAGAGAGAGAGAGAGAGAGAGAGAGTGAGTGAGGGAGACGACGTCGACGACGACGACTACGACGGTGAGTATATTTGGTGCACGGTACGAGGGACACGGAGAATGCAGTAATGACAGGAAAGCGCACAGTCGAACAGATATATATATTTGGTTGGATAGGCAGTCGGCGCAAAGAACGGATCCCCCATTTGGTGATCTTTTGCTTTGTGACTGACTGACTGACTGCCGCGAAGAGAGAGATAGAGAGAGAGAGAGAGATAGAGAGAAAGAGAGAGACGTGCCTTTGCGCGATGGGCCTGTGTGTGCGCGACTCTGTGCATGTATAAAGCCCGAGCGTTTTAAGCTCTCAAAGCTCTCCTTTGCGCGACTCTCAACGCGGCGCGCGGGCTCGATCGACGCTCGCCGGCGAATCGTAGCCGAGGCTTTTACCGGGAACATGAAAAAAAACTATATAAAAGTGCGCACTAGACGAGTCGAACTTTAAAAGCGAAATAGCATTGTCATCTGCGTTCGAATTTCAGGTGCTCCGTTTTTTGCTGAAAGTCACTTGAGGAGTATTAGCGGACTTTTCTATTTTACTCGCTATATCGAGCTCGCTACCTTTTACAAACCTTCGTTAACGTTTCGAATCATTTATTTACAATGGATTTTACATTTTGCTATATTGTTTAAATTTCCTCATTTGTCATTTTATATCTTATAAACTTTTATTTATTTTTTTACAATCGGTGGCGGACACTAACAAAAAAATTTATTTAAATTTTATACGATTAAAAAATAATATTTAAGGAAAACATTAATGTACATAGATTCAAAATGGTTTTGTAAAAATGTTTCTTTTAGGAAAACGTAAGTAACATTTCAAAAAGACAAACATAAAAAGTTATCATAATACTTATAAATATAAATATTTCGAGAATTTAAACGAGCTGAAATGTTTCACACCGTGAACGATTTAAGCTAAATGACTAAACGATTTAAATTTTAACGTACGCGGAGTATATCAGATCTGTTAAAAAAAATAACGAACTATAGATAATATATTATTTGAAAAAACATTTGTAACAACGACGTAAAATGAGCAGAAAATTCGGATTGGTAAACGCGACTCATCCACGCGTGCAGGATTCAGCTGTCTGCAAGCTGCAATTACAATGCGCCGGTCTCAGGGGCACTCGCTCGCTCACTTATTCACTTACCCACTCGGCAAGTTGCACACTTAATTCTACGAGCGTACCGGCATATCCACATGCATACGTATATCTATATGTACATAAACGCATACACACACTGCACGTCTTATTTTTCGCACTATCCCTCGTTATTTATTCTCCCCGATCAAAAGCAAGAATTTTCAATATATTTTATGTGGACGTCGAAGAAATGAATATCGAAAAATAATCTTGTTTATCGTGTTTCTAAAATAAATTAGTCTATTTAATTTTTTTGTTTTTAAGAATTTATGTAATCAATTTTATTATTTTGAATAATTCATTAAAAAATAAAATTATATTATTTAGGCGTTAAGAATGAGTTTTTACTTTCAATATAACAATCATATTTTGGGTTTTTTCACCAATAAAAAAGAAAAGTTTTCATCGTTGAATCGACGTCGAACCATAGGAAGTGATTCACAAAACGCCCGGCAAATATCACGTTTCCGCTATTCGTATATGTATATGTTAACACTTGCCCGCGAGGAATAGATAAAGGCAAATAATAAAATAAAAAGAATTATGAAAAGCGAACAAGAATATATTTTATATATATATATATATATATTAGTGAAGCACATTGAAACGGATTAAATCGAGGTGTTTTATTATAGGTATCGGTGCGTTGGGCCCTCTCTTTCTCTCTCTCTCTCTCTCTTTCTCGCGCGCGCGCGCGCGCTTTTATAAAAATTTCTTGCGTTGGCAGTTTTCCCTTTCGAGTTGTGGGGCCTATGGTGCTCGCGCGTCTCGTCTATAATCGCGCTGCCCTTGCGCCGCCCGTTCGACGACTGCGTCAGCTAGCCGTGACGTCGAAGCGCTCGAGAAAAGAGAAATTATCGCGCGCGAGCATCAAACGCGCCCGTAATTTCCCGGGCGAGTTCGAGCGAGGAGTCCTCCACCGGCGGCGGGGCTTCTTCCTCGCGCCCCGCTCGAGAGATGCCATCTCGCGCTTGCCCAGGACGTACTTCTTTTGCGGCTTATTTTCATTTCGTTACTTCCTTTCGATTATCTCGCTCCGTCCTCTATTAATCAGTCCGACAGTCGCGCTCGAGTCCGCTCGCCGGCTCTTAATGACGCGAGCACGTCGCTCGTACTAAGATCGGCCATAAAGATCAGCCTGGAGCGTCCGATTTCTCGGCGAAACCGCGAAAGTGTACGCGCGCGCTTCGGCTCGGGAACAATGCAGGAATAATAAACGCGCGAAACGGGAGCTAGAGCCGCGGCTTGCATCTCGGCAGCCCTCGCGATCGCTTTTTCTTCTCTTATTTTTCTTAGCGGCCGATTCGCCGAGATCGGCATCCGGCTCCTGGAAAATCTCGACGGCGCGTCGATTTAGCGCGTATGGGCGCGCGCCCGCGTCCAACGGAGCAACAGCCGCGTACGCGCGTTTCGTATCCGGTGGGCAACGGCAATTAATAACTCGGCTCAGGGCCCCATTAATGCCATTGTTCAGAGACGCGTGACGAGTGTACGAGTGTGTGTGTGTGTGTGTGTGTGTGTGTATGTGTGTGTGTGTGTGTGTGTGCGCGCGCGTTGCCTCTCCACCTCTTCGGCTCTCTCTCGCCGTTGCGGGGACGGACAGGTGCTGCCACCTCGAGCGCGACGGATAATCGGCCCGGGGAATCGAATCGGCCGATCGATGACGAGGACGATGGTCAACGGATCGAAACGTTCGTTTGAGCGACGTTCGTTAGCTCGCGCCGCGGGGCGATCTCTATCGGGGAGTCTTCCGTGTTCCGCGCGGCCCGCAGCCCCGGCTCGTTTGCATTCGCCCGGCGGTGTGCGCGCCCGCCTCTGGGACCCTCGATCGATACACTTTCTTTGCCAATCGAATTTTTCTCGAATATTTAAACTAGCCGGCCACGTTCTTATTCCCCCCTTCCTCTCTCCCTCGCAACTTCCGTGACCAATGCCGAGTTATTTGAGATGTTTGGATGTGATAGCGTTCGCACGAATTCTCTCTTAAAAATAATGGAAAACGTTGAGAGTTGGGCGTGTTATTCGTGCATTTGACCCCATGAGATAAAGTTTTATTATTATTATTATTATTATTATTATTATTATTATTATTATTTAATTAAACGGGATTTACTTTAATTAATTTAATTATAAATCCTTGTAAAATTGATGTTTAATTTTGAGTCAAGCAAAGTTTCATTAACACTCGATAGGTTGAAAAAAAATTTTATAAAATGCGTGAATTTTTTTTAAACACACGGCGTCGGTTACTTTCACAGTTTGCATTATTTTACCTTTCCCAACGATATAAAAAGAGATAAAGAGAAATACTGAACTTTGAAAATTAACAAGTTTTATAGAAGCCTTTTTCTCACTGTATAAATATATATTTATAAATGTGGTATAAATATTCCTGACAAATATTACATATTTCTCATATTAAGAGTAAATGCGTATATAATTAAAATATATTCGCGATGTCAGTAATCAGTAATCGCGTCATTATTATAATGCCTTTGAAATTATTAAAAAACAAAATTTTATGATAATTATTTATAACGCTTGTATAGTATATTATTTCCACGATACTTGGTACATTGTCATGTGAATTAAAATGCTACATCATGACGGACATACTTGCATAAAACAATTTCTGCCCTGTAATTATTACAAATTAATCACAAAGCATTTTATGAACCGGTGACGTAAATTTGCTTAGTCGGCAAGGTATAAATATCTTGCTTTACATTTTCAATCAGTCATTCAGCGAAATAAACTCGAGACTTGCATTTTTTATTTTGTGATTCGTAAATTATTACGAAGAATATGAAGTTTTTAGCAAAATTCCTTGCTTGCTCCTTTATAAACGTGGTAAATATATATTTATCATCAATTTAAAAAATATATAAGTATATTTGGTTCCTTTCGATAAAACGGTTAAAATTTATACGGCAGATGCTTGTAACGTGTGCACCGAGTCAGGATAGATCCGAGGACTTGGATCTAAATGAGATCATAGAAATGTGTGCCGAAGAAATTGGATTACTAGTTGGTAATAAAAAAGTGCAAAATTACATTTTACAAAATTAACATTCGCAAATAAAATTTATCTTTGGAATTTATAAATTTTAATTTTTAATGTTTTAAGAGGAAACTATAAGAAGTTTTGCCATGCCTCTCGAGCCTCCTGGGGATTGTATAGTGACGTGTGTTTTTAAAAAAATTGGCCTGGTAATTACCAATATAATATTTTATTTCTAATATATCTAATTAATCAAAGAATAAAAACAAACAAACAACAAATTCATTCAAAGGTGGATTCAAATGGAAAAATTATCAAAGAAGAAATAATAGCGAGTATAAAGGAGGCTCTTAAAGAATCACCTAGTCTTATTTCGTCCACCGAGAATAATTTTTACGAATGCGTTGACGAAGGTAATCCCTGAGAAAAATTTTCTTTTATTAAATATATCGATTATGATTTTTTTTTTTTCTAACCACAAAATTATCCATATATATTTTCAGCAAACTTTTACGACGGCGATTGCATTGTAATATCTGAATATTTTAAGTGTCTGATAAAAGATCTTCTTATTTTGGATAATGAATATAGAACATCGAATGACTCGAATTGAAAAAAGTTATATTTTTAAATAAAATCCAATGTAATCCAATAGACTTTTTATATGTATATTTGCCATGATTTTTATGTCTAGCGTAAAATTAGTAATTATGCACTTGAGAATTGAGATTCAGTGTACTCCGCATTAAATTCAGTTTTGCGGCTTAGAATTTCAAATCGTCGGTGGCGAATGACGGATAGTTGGAGCATCTCTTTTCCTTTCGGTGCGAGTTTGTTCTCACGCGTTAACAAACCTTATGCTAATTTATCTACCTACGTGAATATCGCAGACGATGCACGCGTGACTTTGATAGAGAATGACGAGTTCACACGTTATATATGACACTAAATGCCGATATTATTTATAAAAATGTTTAATTTACTTCTGCAACTATGTATGAAGTTTTATAAAATTGTTATACTTTTCATTCATTCGTGCAGGATTTATCGTCAATTGTGTGTAAATACTCGTACGTTTATTTAAATGTTATAACGTAAACACAATATAAATGAATTGCGTTGAGCAATTATAATATTTTAAAAATAAAAAAGGTTTTTATTTTTTTCATTTTCTCGTCTCGTTATTTTCTTATTTTTATCGGCATTCCCTCGAGCAGGATTTACAACGTAGTATTATTGCGCGTTATACTCTTTCAAAAGAGTCAAAATTTATTTTAAGGTAAAGCTGGACGCAAGATTAAGTGATATTTTATAGAGGGGAGTCGAGAGTGTATCGATACTTTTGAATCGTGATCGTGAAATCCCCGGCTTCCGCTCACACAGTGACCGAGGCTCTCCTTCTTTCTCTCCTTCTTACCTTCGATGCGTCCCGAACCGTGGCGAAGAAACCAATAAATCTGGATCGGCGGCGGCGGCGGCGGCGGCCGGATTGCACCGCCGGGTTGTGTGCGGCTACTAAGACGCTTACGCACCGCTTCCTCGCCCCCCCCCTTCCCCCCTCCCCTTCACCCCTCTTCTCCTTTTCGTCTTCGCTATAAACGTACATATGTACATGTATATGGATATATAAAAATACTGCACTCTTTAGTCGCAACGATTTCTCTCACCCCTCTTTTTCACTTGAATTGGTATAGAGAGACACGTTTGTGTTTGTACATATATAGGTTCCCATCGAAGTTCCCGGCGCAACAAAACTCAAATCAAACTTATTTACATATCTGGCAATGGTGGCGGGCATTACCATATTCCACGTAGCTATATAACGCGCGGATATACGTGCCAACGCATGCGAGGCAAAGAGTATAAGCGAAGGTACGAGAACGCACTCGACAGAGTGGGGGATGACGAGCCGCTGAAACGAACGAAGGAAGGTTGTTAAAAAAAAAGAGAGAGAGATTGTATGTGTGTGTGTGTGTGTGTGTGAGAGAGAGAGAGAGAGAGAGAGAGAGAGGGTGCAAGGGGTAACTCTCCGACGTATCGACGATACGTGTAGTCACGTATTTGTTGTCGCTCCAGTCATTCTCCGCGCTCGCTTTTCCTCCTCGAAAACAGTTACGTTGCGCTCCCGCATCGAACGCAGCTTTTTTTTCTTTTTCGAATTAATGTCCCGCCACTCTCTGCCCCATTTCTGCCGATGGGCTTTGTCTGAGCGGCATTCGCGCCGCTTGGTAAAAAATATTTCGAAGGAAACCGAGAACGAGCTGAAAAAACTCGAGTACGATTAGCGTAATGGAAGCGTTCGTCGCGAGG
The DNA here is from genome assembly GCA_949987625.1 of Chalcis sispes. Lineage (NCBI taxonomy): Eukaryota > Metazoa > Arthropoda > Insecta > Hymenoptera > Chalcididae > Chalcis > Chalcis sispes. Next base: position 680,090 of record OX465096.1, read on the forward strand.
ATCGCTGCTTTGGATTATTTAGCATAGAAAAAAGGTGGCCTCTGCGGTGAACGTTCGAATGCGCTCCTATATTCATATGTACATGTGCATACACTTATACATACGTATATGTAGGCACATAGGTGTACACGCATGTAGATGTAAAAACGCGCGTAGCCAGGGGACAGAGGGTAGAAGTGGGGAGGGGGGGCTCTTTTATCGAGCCAGGTGGAGGGATAGGCCAAGGTCGCTTCTTCTCTGTCTTTCGATCGGGCCGCGGCGAAGAAAGAAAGAAAAGGGTTGCGGATCGATGAGTGTCGGATTAGCATTACTCGCTCGTTTCTTTTTCTCTCGCTCTCGTAATGTGCGCATATTTTAAAAAATTCCGCGGCACTTCCGATATGTGAGAACCTTAGATCCGAGCACACGGGAGGATGATACATCGAAAAGAGACTGCAGATGGCACGATTATTATTTACATATGTGGGAATGCAAAATATGTATCCCTTTGCAATGAACAATAATTTTATTATCATCGACTCGCGCTACAGGTTTTCTAAATGTTTATCGTCTCGCGCATCTTCTGTATCCAGCAAAACCTGTTTACACAACGATTGTGCAACAAATAATTAAACTGCGATAACGCTTGCGATATTACTGGACTTTTGTCTATGTTGATGCTTAATTGAACTTGAAAAAAAAAAAAAAAAATATATATATATATATATATATATATATATATATATGCGTAACATTTGAAAAAATGTAATATCTCAAAGTTTATAAATATAAATTACATGTATTACGTAGAAAATATGAATAAAAGTTATTTTGAAACATTCAATATATATTCATAATTATAAAAATTCGTGTACAAAATTTTTTCGTACTCGTTTCAACCTACAAATGCAATGAAATAATTTCCTTAATAAAAAAATTTAAAAATTCAAGTGAATTTTTAAATATACGTAAAAAAGTAAAGAATTTTTTTCGTTCTTAAATGATCGTCTTTTAATAAGGAGAGAGGACAAATAAAGATTCAATAAAACTATTCGATCGGATATGCAGGCCTACCATCTGGGCTATAATTCAATGTTAAATTGATGGCATTAATAAAACTTTTGTAAGTGGATGAAATAAAAAAAAAAAAAAAAAGAAAAAGAAAAATAGAAAAGACGAGGATCGAGTTATTTTTGAGTAATAAAAATTGACGTACTCCTTTACCCCAGCCTCCTACGCGGCTCTGTCAGCCACGTTTTATGATTGCTCGATCGGTCGATTATCCCGAAGTCGAGGCTGAGTTCAATGCACGGAATCGTCCGGGTCTTCGACGGGCGTCGAAATATCCTGCACGGAAAGAGAAAAGTGCGCGCGTCGCGAGGCGACGGGCGAGGGAGGCAGAGGAAGAATAAGGGCTTTGTTGTCGGTGCTACGTGACGCCCGCGGTGAGCAGAACGATAGAAATCGAGAGCGGAAAAGTCGGTGGGCAGGTAAAGCTTCCAGTTTCCATTGTCGCGGGTTTCGCTGGGCCGCGGCGCGTAACCTCCACCTCCTCCTCTCGCTTCTACTTGTCCGGTCGGTATCGTCTACGTGGATCGGAAGAAGAAATGCGTGGCGCGTTTTTGACGAAAAGCGATATCCATTGAAACCGCTTGTCGTGGCTCTGTCCTTGTTGTCGTCAAGCCTCGGCGGCGTCGGCGCGGACGCGGGCCCGTCGTAGAATTGGAAACGTGAGACGATGCTCTTTCGAACAAAGCCGAGACAGGTACGAACACTTCTAAGAGTCCAGCGCCGAGATGAATTCAACGTCTCGTTCCCCGACTATTTTTCCAGGATACTCGCTGCTCTTATTCTTCCACTTACTAGTCTTACTGAACGAGTAGTTCAACTTGGAAGATATCATTATTACCGGGTATTACTTGAGGTCAAAAAACTCGTTAGTTTTCCTCGCTTTTGTGTTTCTTTACAACACATACTTGTATGTATTTCTCTCACACATTTATTTTAATTACATTACTTTTGATTTTTTTCCTTTTTCCTTTTTAATTATAATACTTCTACGAATATGTTTTTTAAAATAAAAAAAATGTCCTTTGATATTAAGTATACGCAAGATAAGTTTTTGTTGTGAATAAAAAGATAATATACTAATTGAAAAAAAAATAAGACAAACGTTTGTCAATAATGTCGATTAATATTACGCGAACTCGAAGAATAACAAGATTCGCGCATCACGATACGCATTAATTGTTCCGATGTTTACAGACTTGAAAAGAAAATATTTATTTTTTTTAATAAGAAATATGTGACAATATTAATTATTAATTTTAAATATAAACAAAGGTTGGAAGGCATACATTATCGTGTATATATTTATAAACGACAATTATTCTAATAAAATTCATTTTCATCGTGTAATTTGTACAAGAATAAAAGATTCTTAAAAAATATATAAATTTATTGTATTTTTAATAGAAAATTTATTGAATTATTTACATTTTTTTATATACTATGAGAAAAATTATTAATATCGATATATTTATTACATATAAATTTATTTTCATAAAGAACATTATCATTGTGCGGGGAAGTTTCGCAAATAAAAATACATGTAATAGATACTTTACGATTCGATGGGAGACAAGAAGGAAGCAATAATTTCAGATAGGGTTTTAATGAATCTCGTCAAGTGTTTATTATCCGATTGTGTTTTTGGCGCTCGGGCTTCGGCGACAATGAGAGCGGGCTCTCATTGTGCGCCTTGAATCATCGAACGACTCCGATCAAAGCAGCCCTCAATCCATCCGAGGCACAATCGAAGGCCACTCGAAAGCGCGACAGATTGGTGGTGAGGCTGAGAGAAAGAGAGAGAGAGAGAGAGATACATTAGGCTCTCCAGAGGTGGAAAGGAGCTACTGCCTCGCATTATCCGGCGATCCTTGCATAAAGGCATTAGCAACATTTTACCCCTTAATATATTATTCCTGCGTTCGAGGGCTGATACCGCCGGCGCTGCATCCACTCTTATAAAGTCGCGCGCGCGCGCGCGCGTGAGCGTCGCATCCGCTGAGAAGACGAAGAGACACGACGGGAGCGAAAACAACCGGGAGAAAGAGAGATGGGAAGATGGGGAGAGGGAGAGACAGAGGAGCGCAGAGGTGAAAGGAGCGCGTATACGTTTGAGCTTGGGTCGCTTGCGAGAATGCACGTACGATGCAAATTTCTTCGTATGCAAATTGCCCGGGAGGTATGCAAATGCCTGGAACATGTGTTCGTCTTCGAGCCCTTCTTCTGCCCTCCTCGGGATATTCGAGCCCCTCTCTCTTTCTAACTCGCGCGCGTGTTCTCTCTTTCTCTCTCTCTCTCTCTCTCTCTCTCTCTCTCTCTCTTTCTTGCTCCCCCTAGAGAAGCGCGCGAGTAAGCTAGCCCACCCTACGCCCTTTCGAAGATGATCGGAACGCGAGCTAGTTTGCATATCTTGGATATTTCCTCTCATTGTATCGGAAGCATTGTGAGCCGTTCCGCGTTGCTCTCGCCGCCGTCCTGGTGGTGCACGGCCGCTTTCACGTGGACGCGACACTACTGTGCGGCTCCCGATCGTCGATGTAAGCCATTAATCCGAGCCTCCTTTATGTATCCACCAAGTGGATTGACAGATAGCTCCGAGAGTTCCCAGGATATCGCACTCGAGCCTCCGGGCCTCCTCTTCTCTTGATCGAGTCGCCTTCGTCTCCCGGTTCTCTCTCTCTCTCTCTATCTCTCTTCTCTCGTGATTTTCTGATCCAAAGCGTTACGGCTTTTTTTGCGCTTTATCCACGATTTAATATTCAATTAGTTTTTTATTTCGAGATGAAAAAAAATCGATTGAGTTTTTCTTTAGGGCGAACAAAGATAACGATCGAAAATTTTTTGTTCGAGTACAGATCGAAGGTTACCATTGTTTATAAAAAAATATTAAAACTGCCGAAAAAAACTACGTTTGATTGTTTGTTAACCGATAAAAATTTTTATAACTACTTATGACGATATTTCTTATGAAAAATTTATTCTTTCGATTTTTTAAGCAAACTATTAAATTTTGTTTACAATGCATATTTCATATCATACTTTTAAAATGTCATACCTGTTTAAATGTCAATTAAATCAAATAATTGAAATTTCAATTTTAAATGTCTTTTTAAATCATAATTTTGAAATGTTTACAATTTTATAAAAAATTTAAAACACGGAGTAGTAAATTTTCGTGATCAAAAATTTTGTATACGCATATTTTATTTAATATGCAATTCATTTGAAAGATACGCAGCATTAATTGAAAAAAATACAATCACCCGCGATAATGTTGCAATAACACAAGAGAGAGAGAGAGAGAGAGAGAGAGAGAGAGAGAGAGCAACTCAATTTGTCAACGTGTAAAGAACAAAGACGAAGGGGCAAGGAAAAAGGTAAAGTCAAAGAGCGCAAACGCGATATCGAATCGAGTTAACGAACTTTACACGACTTAATGAAGCTTCGACCGGAAAGGAAACGCGAGTAAGCAGAGAAGAACGAAAGGAAAGTCAGATGGAGAGAGGAAGAAAAGGGCGGAGGATCGTGAGAAAGCGCTTGAAACACAACCCTAATCCCGAGGCGAAGCGGCAGAACCTCCCGAAGGCAGAGAGCGAAGCTCGCGCTCTTGCATTCGATCCGCGTCGTTCGTTTGCCTTTTTTCGCTCCCCTTTAGCTCTTTTTTCCTCTTTCGCTTTCGCTAGTCCAAGCTCCGAGATGCAAAATTCCTCGCGCCGATTAGCATATCGAAATTACAAATTAATCGAGCGCGAATCGAAGTACCCGTCCGAGGACTGGCCGGCGTACGCTCACGAAACGAGTATTATAGACGGCGTTATTGTTCGAAACCAGTTCGCGGCGCATCTTTTGCGAGAACGCGAGCGCCAAGCTCGCTGCTCCTTTTAGCATACTTGTTCTCTCCTTCCTCTCCCTCTTTCCTACCTCATTCTCCTGACAGCGAGCGATTCATAATTATCGTGGCTGCGCGCATTGATTATTAAACGCCTCTTATTATGATGATCTCGGCGATGCGAGCACTTCCGACGATCCCTGGATCGAGCTCCGGGGAAGGAGTGGACCGCGGCCCGTAAGAAGAGAGATCGAGAGCACAAAGCAACTGCCAAAGGGAGAAACGAGAGAAGAGAAAGGACCTTTTAATACGTGTCCTCGTTCGCGTATAATTAGACTCGCTCTCGAGCGATCTTCTAGACTCGACGAGAAGCGCTTTGTGTATTCGGTGGAGCCTGTACGTTGAAAGCGTTTGCGATCGCGGCCGGTTAACGGGCGCTTAATACTTTTGCGCGTGCGATTCGAAGTGAATTAAACAACGCGTCGCGCGATTTTTCAACGAACGAGGGCGATTATTTACGCTCGCGCGCGCGAAATATTTCCTCCTCTCCGTCCCCCCTCGCCCCGCCTAACGCGCGGCCTGAATTAGCGCCTCTTCATCGTCCGAGTCGTTGCGTTTCGTCAGCCGGAACAATTTATTTAACCGCAACTCGCGAGAAAGCGCGAATTGTTTTGCAATGCAGCTAAAATTATTGCCCGAAAACATCTTCGCCGTGCGTCTCACACTAGATTGTAAGTGTTACTTCGACTCCCTCTCTCCAGTTCATCAACTTTTTAACTCCTCTACTATTGATATTGGTAATTCTGATAATCTTTTAATAAATATTAATAAACAAAATAAATTTAATAAACTTATCTCCGCATGAGTGTTTAAAAAACCTATTATTTATTATTTTGAAATTTTAATTAAATTAAACTTGATGATTTCATATTTATTTTTTATTTAAATAAATGCTATTTAAATTTATAACGCCGAAATAAAACGAGCCGATAATTACCATCGACAAATATAAATATTAAAATTCATCAATATTTTTAAAATTGAAGTTTTTGCCGATTAAGAGGGAACATTTGATTCGCGCAAAGTGTCGCGTCGAATACTACTGTTACACATCCGGGAAATCGATCGACCAGGAACTTGTTGCGCTAACAGCTGATGCGCAAACGCTCTCCTGGTTCTGAGCCTTAAAATGATTTACGTCGTTATCGCGTTTTTAATTAGCATAAGAAAAAATTAAACGTCGATGCAGCTTTTAGCATGCGCGAGTATGTATTACGCATTGGTAGAGTGAGAAAAGACGGAGAGAGAGAGAAAGAGAGAGGGAGAGAGGCCGCACCGGAGCCTGGGGAATTTTCACACATAACTCACCGCTGGCGCACACGAAGGGGTGACGCGCACGCAAACGCCGGAGAGCGGCGAGCGTCGCTGAACCAATGGGAATTCGAGGTTGACGGCGCCGAAGACGTCGCCTCCATCTGAGATGCGCTCGAAAGTATCGCAATGACGATCAGCCGGTGCTGATCCTCGCTTGATCGCTCTCCGCGAGGATCGAAAACCAGTTGACGCGACCGATCTATTATTTTCGAACGACTATCTTCAACCCGCCGATGTTTACTTATTCAGAATTTTTTTCCCAGCGTTACTTCGGTGCATCGAGTTGCGTGTCGAAAGGAACCGGATTTTGCGCCAAAGAACCTTCGTATAATTTTATAGTACATGTCGTATAGAAAACTTTTAAATTATATATAATGCATACTTTTAAAATACATCTTTTGAATACGTTTTGTTCACTTTATTTATTTATTTATTATTATTATTATTATTATTATTATTTTTTTTTTTTTTTCACAAGTCGTATTTTTCAAAATGTTTATCTCAAAAGAAGACTTTTTTCTTATTAATAATTATTGTAATAGTAGTTTTGTACTTTTAATTTTCTTCAATTTTCATTGATATGAATTTAAATAAAAACTTTAGTTTTTTTTTTTTATCAATTTTTCAATTTAGTTGTAAAAATTTCTTTCGTTTCTTATTTAAAAAATTTCCAATTTGTTTTAATAAAAAAATGAAATAATTAATTAATTATTCATGAATTAATGACTTTTAATAAAAATATGTATTATATCGTTCGGTTAATAGAATAAAATAAAATATAAGTAACGATTTCTCATCAATTTGATCAAGACGATCGCATAGTCGTTACCGATGCATCGTAAATGTCGATGATTGCGTGCCTCGTAAAAATGCTATTGAAGTTTCCGCTTGGCAACTTAACTTGAACTGGTAAGTTTATGCCGCGGGCGCACGCAATACGAATCATCGCCAAAACGCAATGTGTTTACGGAAATTGCGAGCGAGTGCGTGCGTGCACCTTTTATTACGAAAGGTGTGTTCGGACAGATATGTTTATCATTCAACGCACCAATACAATGTAACGCATACGCTTTAACGTGCGGATTGCCTCGTTCAAAATTGAATTAAGTAATTCCTTCGAATCTTCGGTTCCTCGTCCATGACGGAAGTGCGTTTTTTATTTTATAACGCCGAATTCAATTGAACAATATGCGTATATATGTATACATATGTATACGTAATCTCTTTTATATGTATACATTCTTCTTTATTATTCGCGAGGCGCAATTACAAAAAATAAAGTAAATCTAGCAACTTGTTATAAATGTGACCAACGTTCGATACCATCTAAAACAATGTTTAATTGAGTATCGCGTGAGCATTTCAAAATCATATAACCGTTGAACAAAACGTGATACGGTTACGTAATGATAAACTATATGAATCGTTGAAATTTCAAGACATCCACAAGAGTAATCGAGTGATTAACGTAAGCAAAAGTCTCGGATCTCTAGAATTAATTACAACATCGAGAGAGAGAGAGCGAGAGAGAGAGAGAGAGAGAGAGAGAGAGAGATGGAAAAAGAAAAGTCTCCGTGGACTGTATCATAATTTAGAATCGAACACTCATGTAGCTCATCGCGCATCGCCTTGAATTCCGCGAATATAAAGTGCTATCGCTTGTAATCGTCTATTCCCTCGGAGCCGAGCGGTGTTAAGTGTCGCGCGTAATGCGAAATATGATTCCATGGACATCCTGGCCTACATCGCCACTCGCTATGATCGCCGACTCGTAGAGTCGTGCATTCGTTTAAAGTAGCATATTGTAGTGCGACTTTGGTAACAAAACGTCATCATTATCCACGAAATATAAATATTTATAATCTGAGCAAGTTTACGTTAAATGCCGGAGATGATAAATTTTATCATAAAATTTCAATGTTTTAAAATATTTACGTATCGGAAATTAACTTGCTTTCGCAAATAAAAAATTTCTCGTCCGTTCGCGCGTTTTTCGAGCGTCTTCCTACATGTGCACTCGATTTATAAAACTTTTCGCGGAATACTTAGAGCGTCGAAGGAAAAAATGAGGAAAGTGATAGGTGGGATGGGAAGAAGGAGCGAGGAAGAGCGTTACGCGTATCAATAATTAAAGCGTTAATAAGAAAAGTGAGCGAAGTCGGAACGAGTGGCGGGATCAACAACATTTTCGATGTCAACAAACTGTTTGCGGGACTTCGAGTGTAGTACTGCGCGCCGAATTTCCGAGAAATCGAGAGTAACAATAATTCCTGAAGAGGAGTTTGCGACATGCGATATATGTATATTCGCGAGCAATGTCACTGCCGCGTTTTGACCGTGAATATCACTCGTGCGCGCTTCTATACCACTATGCAGTTTCTCTTCTCTAAGTACGCGTGTGCTGCACAGAACCGCGTTCTCTCTCTCTCTCTCTCTCTCTCTCGTTCTCTGGCGTACGCAAAGAGAAACGCGAGCGCAACTCACGCGCCGCCTGCACCTAAGAGCCTCGATCTCGATTTAATCGCTTCTGCTACCCGCTTCCTCTCCGCCCCCTACGTCGTCGTCTCGCGGTGCGCCGAGTCCTGCAGGACTTAAGCCGGAAGTGCTTATGCGAGGGCTGGATCTCTCTCTCTCTCTCTCTCTTTCGAATAAGTATCGGCCTTTCATTTATACGTATACGGCCCTTCCTTTTTAAATGTTCTGTCTTTCCGTTTGTTTCTCTCTTTCTTTCTTGTACTCGCGCCCACCCATAGATACGTATATATATATATAGGTTTATTTTCAGGGCTACGTATTTGAATTATAAAGAAAGAAAAATAAATCGATTCGTTACGAGTCGGGGCATCGACGATTCATTACGCATCGAGTTCCCCCCTGTGATACAATATTTATACTCTTTTTCTTTGTGATCATTTGTACGTATTAAACACGCGACTATTCTATTATTCATAAAAAGCGTACTTGGCGACTAAATTCGTCGATTAAAATTAATTAATGGAAAATTAAATTTCTATTTTTTTTATTTCCATTTTTTTATACTAAAAGTTAATGCGCACGAGGCGGCGCAGATAAGCACGAAATTAAATGACGCAACTAGCGAGAATTGCAGCGTTAAAAAGAGTCAAAAAAAGTTAAAAAAAAATTTTTTCATAATACTTACGACTATTTATTTTGCTCCAGTCATTAGGTGCGTAATTTTTGAAGTAATGAGATTTCGAAAGTGACGAGGCTATTCGAGAAGTTTGCAGCCAAGTTCGACCTGGAAAAAGTAGGGAGTCTCGCGCGACAGTTCAATCGCTCTGGGTGGGGATGGAGGGGTACGAAAACCTGCGCCCGAGTTCGCCTCCTCTGGACGCATGCCCGTGTTTACCCCTTCCAGCCGCGCCACCAGCCGAGCTTTGACTTCCGATGAGATCGCAATGAGAAATATCGTCCCATTCATGTTGTTGCTATCTCTCCTCTCTTTCTTTCTCTCTTTTAGCTTTACTCTCGCAAAATAACAAGATGCACTTTTACACATAACAAACTTTATATTTATCAAACAGCGACAGTTATTCATTTTTCAAAACTCATTAAAATTTGCTCAATATTTTTATAATTTTATTCTTACTCGTTAATTAATTTAAACGCGAAAATCATTGATTTATAAAACATTTGAATAATTAGATTTAATTTATATAAAAATATAATTTATTATAGCTAGTAATATATAATGTTTTCTTAAAACATGAATTATCATTGTTAAATCTATTGATTCTAATTATACAAAACACTAAGCTTTTCGTTTTAATGTTATTAATAAAACATAAAATGATGCTTAGAAATAATAGTATTAGTTATTCTTATGGTAAAAGGGTGAATATATAAAGGGTTAATTATTTCGCGGTGAAATTTACAGTTTCATAGTAAATCACTTTGAATATTAAATCTTTAATGCCGTATTATTCAATAAAAATTTCAATATACTTATTATTTATAAACATAAATTTATAATATAAAATAATTAAAACTCGATTATTTCAACAAATTTATTCAATTATCAATAAACGTTCATAGTGAACACGATATTGATATTAAAAAATTTCTACAAAATTCATATCAGTCTTACCTTTCGTCTTAGCTCCTATTAAGCAGCGCGTTATAAAATATCCCAGATAAAAGTTTCATAAGCACACGTCGATCGATGAACTCCCGTCTCGTCGCAACGTTACTTTCATTGAGAATTTCAGCAATCGAACGTTCGCTCGAACTGCTCCCTGTCCGTCTTACGTACTCCGCGATACCCCTGCTCCCCCCCCCCCTCCCTTCGCCCGTTCGCCGCCGATGGAGCTCCGGAGCGCGGACGCGGCGACATATGCGTCGGCACACAGGAACGTCCCGAGCCGGTCCCGCACGCCTCGCGCTCACCCTCTTTTCCGATCGCGTCCCGTTGAAGTCACCGATACTTCCAATAACGCGCCCACTCAGCCGCGCGCGCGGCATCCCTCGATCCGCGCGAGTCGACGGCGATGCGCCGTCACGATCCCCCGGGAGCCGCGGGCGCGGGGGAGCGGAGCGGGCGCCCCCACCCGGCCGTCGGGGGAGGCCACCCCCGCCTTCGACTCCGCTCGGCCGTCGAGCCTCGCGCACCGGCCGGTGGCGGCGCCACTCGACGGTCGAGTCTCGCTCTCCCTCGACCCGCGCGGCCAAACTTTCGACCCCGAAACCCGCGCGAACTCGCTCGCGATCCGCGAACCCCGGGGCCCTCGCGGGCCGCGCGCGGCCCCATCGCGGTCCTCGGTGTCCGCGGGACCGAGCCGGCGACTCGGCTGGCCGGCCCGGGGGGCCCCGGACCCTGCGCGAGCCGGGAGGGCCGCGCGCTCCGGACAATACTTTTGCCTCGGGGTGGAAAGTGCGCGAAGCGCCGAGGGATGACTACCGAGGGCTGCGACTGCGACCAGCGAGCGCGAGTTCAGTCTCGGTCGGAACGCAGGCCTAGCAGGAGCCGAGGCAAACGCGTGGCTCCCTACCGCTAGCACGCACTTGGCCACGCATCTCCCTCTCTCTCTCTCTCTCTCTCTCTCTCTCTCTGTCTGTTGAGTCAACGTTTGTACACAGGACGGCGCGCGTACGCCGAGCGCAGGAGAGGGACGGAGCAAAGTGGAAAACGTCGCGGCACACGTGTCGAAGGAGATTGAGAGGTCTCGGTGCTCCGGAGACGAGGTGGACGCTCCGCATCCTGGACCCCCAACGAGGGCCGCTCTCGCAGGACCGAGCCAGTACGTAGCTTACAGACGGCAAAGTTGCGGTCGAATATGTGTTAAATAAATAAGATTCGCTGGTAGGAGAGAAGCGTACTACACTGTGCGACCATTTGCGGAGGAGATTCTCGAGCGGCAGGCAGGCAGTGAGGTCGAGGAATGTCCCCGGGACCTATCTCTTCGCGACGATTAAACAGTGAATGTGTTTTGTGACAACTTTAAAGCGAATGTAAAATATTTTATCTCTCATCGTTCTCTATATACACGGTATACTCGTGCAAGTTGAAACTTTTCTGTCTGTCTGTTGGATATGATTTATTTTTCTTTTCAATATAACGACCCTGTTTATTATGTATATATATAAATTTTTTTTTTTTTTTTTTTTTTTTTTTTTTTTTTTTTCAAATATTTTATTCCATAATTTGTTTACGTGCTACTCAAGACGAGGAAATTTCTTCGGTATTGCTCCATAATTTGAGTAAAAGTGAGTATGTTTACATAAACAAATTATTCGTGAATAAAATTTCTCGAAAACAAAATAATAAATAATAAATAAGAAATAAATATTATAAACGTGCAGTAAACAAATGCTTAAATTACGTATACATATTTATTTTCGAAATTTTGTTACAACTTTCGTAAATACATATGCACGTGGACAAAGTTGAGCGCGACGGATTTTAAAATAATATTGCAAATTCAACGCGCGACTCATCATAAATGAAATTTCGCTTGTAAATTACGTTTACGATGAAAATCTTCGGCTTATTAACTACGACGAAAACACCGCGTGTTTATAGTACAATCAAAGGAGTAGCCGTTAATTGTGCCGAGTGCCGAGAGTGTGTGACAAACGGGCGATCGTAAAAAAGTAGCAAAGAATGGCGGCGAAAGGTCGGAAAACGGCGAGACAGGACAGCGCGTTCGAGCAAAATCCGAAAAAGCGATCGCGATAGGAAAAAAATAGCGGTGGAATGGCATAAATGGTGGTGGAAGGAGGATAGAGAGAAACGGCGAACGGATTAAGCGGTGTTTCGCGCGGCGAAAATACGGGCCCCGGCTCCTTATATGTGACTCACGTACCTCGGCGAGCGCACGGTGATCGCGCGCGCGTTTGCTCTCGCTCGCTTTGACTTTACTCACGGGCTTCGCTCTCGTCGCGCGCGCGCTCGGCGACACGCGCATTATTACAACTGCGAGAGACGATCGCTCGGACGTTTCAAGTAGATATCCGCGGCCCGATGATTTTATCGGCTTTCGTGACTCGAAAGGAAATTGCGATGAATGACGCAGTGGTAGCCGGGCCGCGCCGACGAATTCACCCGGCAATCGGAAGATCAAAGGGAGCTGGCGTACTTATACTTGCCGGGGGCCCGTGGCGATTCGTGTATCGCTTTTTTAAAATCAATTTTCGAGAGATGACCGCGCGCACGCAGTCGAAGCTTTTTATGCAAATAGCTCGCTCGACTCGCGGCTGTGACAGTTTTTCGTAACGAGTTCACGAGCTTGTGCGGGCACTATGTACGTTGCTCGTCCGCTCGCGAGCCATATTATTTCAATAATTTACCGAGCCGTTCGAAATTTTTTGACGAATCGAGAGGTTCGATAAGCATTTCGCTCTTTGAAAATTGGCGACGATGCCCGTTATTGTTCGCGCGCAGGATTCTCAAAGTCAAAACGCGGTTGATGGCTACGTGACCGTAGCTCGGATTCTTGATTGTCTCGCACTACGACGGATACTCTAACATTTATCTCGTGTCACGCGAAGAGGCCGAGGGAGAGTCACGGAGGGAGAAAGAGATAGAGAAAGAGAGACAGAGCGGTCAACCAACTTCTCTCTCACGTAGCTGCGGAGACAAGAACCTTTGCGCCGATAACGGAAACGTTATACTCAAAAATATTATATTCTTATAATATGCATTAGATAGAAAATGGAAATTCTTTTCACCCTTTATGTTAAAATATCTAGATATATTAAAATACATTTGTCTCTCGTAACAAAATTAGGAAACATCTGTTTATGCAAGATATATAATATAATCTTGGTAAACTATGTATTATTTATAAAAATCGTAGAGCACGAAAAATATTACAAATAATAAAAAAATCGTCATTAAAAAAGTGAAGAATAAACAAGTTATAATTGCCAGTAAATCTGCGAAATTTTGACAGTAGTTGAGTATTTTAATGAAAGCGGCACAATTAAACCGTTATTTAAAATTACACAATAATTTCTCCTCATTATTCGAGCAATACAACTTGTCTTTCGCAAGAGCGCTAAATCTTTGAAACAATTAAAGAGAGAAAAAAGTTGCATCTGACAAGAAAATCAGAGATCGAGAAACGAGGCGGAGGCTCGAATGAGTCTTGGCCTTTTTCTCTGTCTGTCTGTCTGTCTGTCCGTCTCTCTCTCTCTATATATAAATATATATATATATATATATATATATATATATATATCTCGAAGCTTTCGCTTCCAAGGCGCTATATCTTATCCGACAGGCTCCTCTTCGGAAAAATTCGCTTACGCGAAACCGCGGCCGGACTCGAGGATGACCGCGCGCGCAACTTATGTCCCTGAGAGCGGATCTTGAACTTGGCTCATACGTGCATCCTTACTCCGGGATATTGTTACAGCGATCGTGTGCAGAACGCGAGGAGCCCCCTGGCCTCGATCGCGAACATCTTTATCGCGAAAGGATATTGAGTAGCGTGCAACCAGCGGCTGTTTAGCTTTGTATGCACACCCGCCTCCTAATTGTTTCGCGTGCGAAAAAACGCGCCGAGATTCCGGGAATCAGCGCCGACTCTTTTTTCCGTGATAAGCCGCATCATCGCCAGGCGACTAACCTTTTTTCTCTCTCTCTCTCTCTCTCTCTCTCTCCTTTTATCTCTTTCTCAGCGCGCGGGGATTATTTTTATAAAATAAAAAACTCTCGTTAGCTTGTGAAATTCGAAGAAGGAAAAAAATACGTTGATCTTGGCCAAGTGGAACAAAGTGGTGGTAAAAAATAAAGAAAAAAACATACCGCGCCACTATGTTGCTCAATAATCTCTCGAGTTGGAAAAATGCCGCATTTAAGCAGACTGTTCGCTTTTCGTGTGTCATTAACCGTCGGTCTACAATTTTCGTAAACAAATGCAACAACTTTAAATGATGATTTTGATAATTCTAAAGTATAAGCTTAACCATTTTAAATCTGTATCTGCTTATACAAATTGTTTATATATATATATATATATATAAAGAGAGAGAGAGAGAGAGAGAGAGAGAGAGAGAGAGAGAGAGAGAGAGAGAGAGTGAGAGAGGAAGAGAGAGAAAGAGAGAGAGAAAGAAAGAGAGAGAGAGTGATCTCATTGCGATACGTATAGCAATTCTGCCTCCATCGTTTTGCAAAGCTGTTCGTTTATCGTAAAAACTGAGGCACCTGTTTGAGTCGACGCTTTCCTTCCTCAGTTAAAGAGATAAATAAGCGGCTGCTTATGGTTATATTATATAACAACAAGAATACACTCATGCATGGATGGGCGTGTGCGTATGGGAGGGGGGCGTTCATTATTTCTTAAAGGGTATTTCAAAAAATGTAAGTTATCGCGTCGCAAAGCCCGCTGGTTGTGTCGTGAAAAGTAAAATTAAAGGGAAGTTAATGGTAAGGAAGATTCGTCGACAACGACGACGACGAGTCGTTTACGAGGATAATTCGCGCGCGCGGTTTGCGCTTAGAAAGCCATATACTTTAGAGTGGAAGAAAGAGCGTGAGTTCTCTCTATCTCTCTCTCTCTCTTTCTCTCTCTCTCGGAATAGACCAATTTGAACGGGGAAAGTTGGACTGCAGACGTGCAGTTCTCGCACGCAGTAGACGCGCAGGCGTCTAGGCGTTGACAAACTAATCCTCGCGCTATACCGGGTGATCGTAAAGCAGCGCCGACAGCCCGTTGTCGTGTACTTTCGTGGGCGTTACCCGGCGATAAATATCGGTCACGACGTATTCATAACCGAGCGAGCGCGCGCTCTCGGATACCTATGCAACACACCGGGCTCCTTTATTAAATGCTGCCTTTCCGCCGACGTGCCGAGAATCAATAACTACTCCTTTCGTTCCGGATCCTACTCGAATAAAAAGTCAACTTTCCGATCCGAACAATAAAGTATCGCCCTTTGTTGATACTCCCAACCTACTCCTACCCATTGATATTCGCATCTAATTATTCACCTCTCTCTCTCTCTCTCTCTCTCTCTCTCTCTCTCTCTCTCTCTCTGTCTCTGTTTATGCCCACTTTGAGAGTCGAGCACTCTCCAAGCGCCTAATTCGTTTTCACTCGCTGCATTTGAATTTTTCCATTGACTCTCCTTCCTACCTGATTCTTAAACTCATTTCTAATATTTTTATTCATAACCATTCGTTTCGTACGTTTATCGAATTTTGTACACGGAAAGTCTAATCGCTCATAAAAGACATTGTTACTTATCGCATCGTATTTGCTCCATTCGTTATTTTATCAGTTTCGAATGTAAATAAATATTAAATTTCAAAATATCATATCTACATTTAGGAACGCGCCGCGTATATATGCGAGTTTACGGTTGATTTTGATGTATTCATAAATCGATATTACGTTTGCATGTAAAACGATTGAACTTCCTGGCACCTGTGTCAATCAGGAATGAATTCTGTTCTCTGGAACGTGTATGTGTGCTTTAACCGTGTGAAATTCTAGTACCTGGGTAAAAAAAACTCCTACCCGCTTGTCAATAAAATAACCCTTTTACAGCGGCTATTATCTGCACGCGTCCGTTTGCAGTCTATTTTTTATTAAATACAAATGCAATACAAGGGTGATGGAATAAACGCGTGAATCGACAAGTTAGCTCTTTGTTTATTTGCACAGGCTTTCTCATTTTCTAGTCGACAATTTTCTTTTTACATAAATTTTAACAATGTTTATATATTCGTAATTTTTTTTTATTATATATTTTAAATAAGATAAACACATAATTATGATGCAAACATATGTAACTTCGTTCCGAGATTAAAACTACAAAAAAGGTAAATTTTTACAACATTCAATCGATTGTACAAATTATTAAATTAAATAATGAAATTGACTTATCTCAACGTAGAAAAAAAATTATGGGTATATTTTTTATCACTTATTTATTCAACTTGCTCGTGTATATTTACGTACGGCAATTCAAAAATTATACTTTCATAATTATTAAAAAGTGTAATGAATTTAATTACTTACCCTCACTGCCTGATTGTGTTGGATTCTGCATGCTTCCGAATATTTTAATGTAAGATCTAAATTATAATGATGATTTAAATAGAAAAAAAAAATAAAAAAAAAAATGTCTAAGAACTTTTGTCTCAAATAAATATCTAAACCGAAGATTGATACTTTCAGAAAAAAAATTTTAAAAATGTATGTACACGTTAGTTGCTTCAAGTAAATATAGGCAATAATAAAAAGGAAGATATTTGATAAACCGCGTATGGTCACACAGTCTCAGCGAGCGATTTCGTATTTTCATAAAAAAAAAATCAATAGTCGAAAGAAACGCGTAATTTTTTAGCGCGTCGAAAGGGGCAAAATGTCGTTATTGGTCGAAAAGTCTCTGTATGTCCGCCAGAGAATTTTCTCGCGGGCGCCCATCCAGAGATTCCGCAGCAGCTCCGCCGTAAGAAAAAAGACCTCGCGGCCCTTGCGCCAAGTAGGGGGGGGGGAGGGGGTTACAAAGGAGAAGAGAGAAAAACGCGCGCGCAGCGCGAAAAGCGCTTTCCTCTTTTTTTCTCTCTCTCTCTCTCTTTCTCTCTCTCTCACTCTCACCCTCTCTCTTTTTCTCTATCTCCCTCTGTATCTCTCCTCGTCCAGTGCTTCGGCTCGGGAACGAGAAAGAGCGAGAGAGTAGCGCGACATAACTTATCCCGTCGAAGGGCGACCGATTGGCTTGGGCGCGCGTCGCGAGTCTTAACGGGCTTCGGGAAAAACTAGCGATTGGCAGGATGGGGTTGGAAAAGGGCGGGAGGCGCCGCTCGAGGAGTTGAAAATACGAGATCCTCGCTCGGGTACCACCTAGCCAGCCTCCGCTTCTTTCCGCCGCGAGCTTCCTCCCCACCGGCGCGCGGCTCTCTTCCCCACCTTGCGTCCGTCGCCTCTCTGCCGGGCGTACTGCTCGCCGGTTGGGGGGGAACGCGCGCCGCTCATTGGCGACTCGGGGGGCTGTCGCTCCCCCACCGCCGCGCCCAAGCCCCTCCCATCCCCACCGCTCGAGCTTCGCCCTCCTCCAGCCAATGCATCGGTCCTCCGGTAGCTCTTAGTTTCAGGTTAGGAGCCTGCTAGGACGGGTCTCTTTCTCTCTCTCACTTGGAAGCGTCCGCCGCGCGGGAACGTCACTCGCAGCCCGTCAGCGGATGTTCCGCGCACACAGGCACGCACACGGAACAGAGCGCCGACGACGAGTGACCGGCGCTGCTCCCGACGACCCGCCACGACCTCGAGGACTGCCGCGACCCGAGGAGTGCGACTCGATGACGCATCGCGATACCATCGATGACGATCGACTGCCTCGGCTGCTACCGCTGCTGCTGCTGCTGCTGCTGCTGCTGCCGCCGCTGAATCGTCGCTGGAGGAATCACCACTGATCGAGGTCGGCAGCAAACGTCGTTGCCAAATTTTCATGGGAGCCGAGTCGCTGCCGGCGAGGGTTGCGTCGACGTCCCCGACGATTATTTATACGGAAAGATACGGTCGTGTTCTGTGATAGTAAAATAATAAAGTGTCGAGCCGAGCAAGAGCAACCGCCAAGTCCTCGCGGCGGAATGAATGACAAAACTAGTGCAAAATACGAAACTCGAGTGATGATTACGTTAGATTGTCAGTGAGAACATTGACGAAATCCGAGGGCAGCTCCGACTCAGCGTTACTCTCGTAGCGGGCTCTCCCTCGTCTCGTACCGGTAACCTCAGCGGCAAGTGTCGGTCCCGATGTACCTGGAAGTGAGAATTAACCGAGTGAATGCGCGAGTGATCGGCTTCGAGTGATTCGACGATTTGCGAAGCGAGGCCAAACGAACTCGTCGTCGGTGAAGCGCGCGCGCGCGCGCGGCGATGACACGTTACCGGGTACGTTCGCGTTACCGGTACCCCTTGGTGATTGTGCTAAGTTGTTAGATAGTCTCGAAGGAGAGGTTGCGCGTCTCGTTGGCCGCTGGCAACGATCCGGCAACGATCCGGCAACCGCGGGGACTGCCATAGCCCGAGAAGCTAGAGCACGGGCACAGAGAGACGGAGAGGCAGGAGCGTTAGAAAAGAAAAAGAAAAGACTCTGGAGGCGCGATCAGGTGGCCGCGATTCGGTCGCGCGAGAAGCCGCCAAGGAGAAGACGGGGGTGACTGGCGGCGGCGGCTGCGTCGGCGGCGGCGGCGGCGGCGGCGGCGGTGGAGTGGTTTCGGGTTCGCCGGGTAAGCACGAAGCCGTCAAAGTGGCTTCGTCACTGGGGCTCCAGGGGCCTGCTGCGCCGATCGGGGCCCAGTTACTCCAGGCTTCAGCGGCGGCCGGTCCAGCCTCCTCGGAGGATCATGCGAGCGCGACCGTATACCACGCGAACCTGCTAGCCGGGACCAGCAGCAACGTGCAAGCGGCCCTCCAGCAGCAGGCCGCCCTCCTCGGCTCGATCAACCCGGCGGCAGCCCTCACGAGCATGCAGGCCTCCGCCGAGTCCGGGCCCTTCGACTTCCAGACGATGCAGTCCATGGAGTGGCTCTTCAAGAAGGAGCCCATCTACGTGCTCTTCCAGCTCTGGCAACAGGTAAGTCGAGCACATTTTTTTACCCCAACCATCGCTGCTCGAGTAATTGACGTTTCGTTGAGACAAAGCGATTGTTATTTTAGTCTTGAAAATCGACGGTGCGCCGGTTATTGATATGGGAGCGAAAATTTTTATGTATTTAATGGTGAAACATTTTGACGCATGGAAAACAGAAAGTAAAAAACGCGACGAGATTGAAATATTGACGGAGTAGGTAATGCAAAAACCGTATACCGAGAATCATCGTAAAAAGATCCGTGCAGTAATTCGTAGGCATCCGAGATATCTCATCGTTCGCGCAGCTGAGATGCTTCGGCTCGATTTTTCACTTAAGCGTACATCTATAAACGGCAATTCGCGAGTGGAAAGAACCGAATCGTTCGATTAACAGCGAAACGTTGATTCCCCCCGCTGCGATAAAAAGAGAAAAGCTTTGAGAACTCGACGAATGAGCGGGAAAGAGAGGAAATGCGAAAAAACATGTTCTCTCGTCGGCAATTAAGCAATTGCACGCAATTTGCTTTTTAATAAGAATTTACTTTTTAAATTTTTCAATAAATTAAAAAGCGCAAGTACCTCTCATACAGATGATTTTTTTTTACTTTTCGTTTTAATAACCAACGACGACGTTAAAAATAACGAATTAGAAATAACGAAAGTACATTAGTATTCGCGGAGTGAGAGTGAGAAGAGGAGAGAAGAAAGGGAGGGGAGGGGGGGAGGCAACAGTAAATGTGCTCGTAAACGAGGCGATGAACCTTGTAAAAAGGAAAAAGGATCGACACACATGTCGATCGGGAATATAATAAGGTTCGAAGTCGACGTATTCTCGAATTCGAGGCGCGCGAGCCAGATCGGTGGGCTTTTCCAAAAACGAGCTCGGAATTAAGCGAGAGCTTGAATTATTGAAGTAAATTGCGCGCGCGCGCGCGAATTATCGCTTCATCGACGAATGAACGAGTAAGAGAAATATAAAGAGAGAGAGAGAGAGAGAGAAAGAGAGAGGGGGGAGGGGGGTGGAGGCAAAAAAGCGATATATCGATGAATCTCAGTGCGGTTAACAGCTTGTACAGATATCTCGCCGGTGGTGCACTGACGCGGTTCGCGTGTTTAATTGACAGCTCGGGAGTGTAAAGAACGGTGATGTTTGATCGGCCTCGCGAACTCGTTCGGTCGACGTCGCCCGAGAATGCGGTTGACAAGGGTACGCGGGGAGGAAACGGCAAAAGGAGCCTCGAGACTTGAATATTTCAGACCACCCGCGAACGGCTTCCTCTTCCTGTTTCATATTTGGTAGTCGGCCGAGTTTTCCGCTCGCGAATCCTGTTTACTCTCGACTCATTGAATTTCCTCCATCCGGCCGTTAGAACCGTCGATTTTGGGTCAGAGAGCGAACGAGCGAGCGGGCCCTCCGCTTCGGCTATTAATCGACTATTTCGAGGCGTCGTTAACTTATCGCCGAGATCGCGAAGTCGCTGGTTACAGGGGTTCAATGAGATTATCCGTTTCTGCAGCCGGAGCCAAAGTGACAAATCGAGTCGGAATACACTTAATTCTTAACCGGCTCGATAATTCGATTTCACAAATAAATCCCTTTATTCGAGATTATTTGAATAATTGGCGCAAGCAGTCAGCTTGCTCTCGAGATCTTTTCGATCGTTGTAATTGACGCCTCAGAGAATTATCATTTCATTTCGTGATTGACATTTTGACGGCAAATTGCCGCTTTTCTATTTTAATAATTAAACCGAGCTCTCGGGCATTATAATCGATTTTAAATTAAAGACATTTTACAAGAGTTTAATATTAATAGATAGTAAAGTGTCATAACGGCGTGGGGCTGAATAATTGACTAGAAAAAAGGAGCGCACGAGGGGGAGCCGAAAACGAGTCGATTAAGCATTATGGAGCGCGCTTAGGGAGGAGACGGCCACGCGATATCGCGGAAAACAGGTGAGCCGCGAGGAAGGCTCGGGTCCTCGGGTAATTGCCGGTGGTGGTCGCTCTCGGATTCTCGGTCGGTCGAGCGACGTTTCCGCGGGGCTCGATCGCGGGCTGCGCGCGAGGGTGAGGAAAGGCGAGTTCGAGAATTCGGCTCCAAAGTTTCTCTCGGCCGTAAGCGCGCGCTCGCGCCCGCGCTT
Organism: Chalcis sispes; assembly: GCA_949987625.1. Classification (NCBI taxonomy): domain Eukaryota; kingdom Metazoa; phylum Arthropoda; class Insecta; order Hymenoptera; family Chalcididae; genus Chalcis; species Chalcis sispes. The sequence goes on from OX465096.1 coordinate 701,530, forward strand.
TCGGTACTTGGCTGCTTGGAGGATAGTTCGAACAATTTCGGGGCGGCACGCGCGCGCCTCGAGGAGGAGAGGGCAAGAGGGAGCGACTCGACCGAGTTGCGGCCAAGTGGCCGAGTTGCGTCTAGTGGCAACAATTGTCACGCCTCGGCGTCTCCCCGCGTTTTAGCCACCCCGCGTCACCCTTCGTAAGCTATATCGCCCATCAAACGCTCTCTCTCTCTCTCTCACTTTCTCTCTCTCACTTTCTCTCTCTCACTTGATGCTTCTTGCGAAGAAAGCAAGTCGCCCCGACGTCTCCCCGCGTTGGCGTGTTTATAGCGCGGGAATTGCACATTTCCCCTCCGGAAAAACGTTAGTTCTTCGCGCGACGTTTTAATTTCAAAGAGATAATTGATTCAGAGTCGTATCGTTGTCGCATTTGTTTCTCACTTTTTTCCATCCGGTACGAGGAAAATCGAGAAATTAATTTAAATAAAAATATTTGACAAGTTTGAAATGGTAAACAATGAAATGTTTGAGTTTGGGTGACAGAATGTCAGCGCTCGATTAACGGCGACGCATGTGTGCGACAATATTAAGCGATCGCGCCGTACGCGCTCACACACAAACATACTCAAAGCTCGGTAAACACGTGCACGCGAACGTGTGTGTATGCGAGCTCGCGTTATATTGGCTGACTACCTGTTTCCAATAAAATAAGCTCGCTTAATAACGCGCAAACTAGTCCGGCAGCGCGGTAAGAGCTTACGCTAAATAACTAACGCTCGGCCTGCATTACGCCCCTGTCGCTGCCACCGCACACGTACGCCCGTACACAAACACACGAGTTGCGCCGCATAGTTTCACGATTATCCCCGTCCCCTTGTATCGCCTTCTCTCGCTGACGTCGCACGCGCTCAATTTCGAATATGCTGTTTCGATTTATTAGCGTGACGAGCTCTCTCTCTCTCTCTCTCTCTCTCTCTCACTAAATCTTCCGATATCTCTTTCACAAATCTCTTCATCTCCGATATCAATTATAATCTTTGCATATTTATAGGATATAAAAGAAAACAAAAATTGGATACGCTAAAAAGTTTCGATGATAAAAAAACTCACAGCATGATTCACGCTTCGATTTGTGTAAGAAATATAGAAGCGCGTGAGAAAGAGAGGAAAAAAAATCTTCGCCAACGCAGTTAGTCGATGGCACAAAGATTTTCGAGAGTGAGAGAGAGAGAGAGAGAGCGAGAGAAAGAGACGGCGTTGGAGAACGTATTGGTTTCTATAAATATTGCGACACGGCGAACGAAATTCCGAGAATGAAAAAGAAAGAAAGATCGGGTGCGTGTTGGTCGGGTGCGCCAGTGCGGGTGAGACACTCAACCGCCCCTTGGAAAAGAGAGATGGAAAGAGAGGAAAAATAAGAGACAGACGCCGAGATTTGGCAGCGGGAGTCATTGCTCCTTGCGGTGCATCGCGGCGCGGTGCACGGATTATTTGGCCTCCTCGTGTGTGAATGTGTGTGTGTGTGTATATGCGTAAATAAGCAACGGCGCTTCGTCAGCAATAGACAGAAGGAGGAAAGGCGCGTCCTCGCGGGATTGATTTATTCCATCGGTGAATTATACGAGGTCAGCCGAGGAGCCCCGTACGCTCGATAGATTCGAGACGTTCGTCGATTATCAATGAGAGAGTGGCGCCTTCTGCGCATCACTTATTTCCATCGCTTTTTTTCTACCGCAATTACTGCAGTATAAATGTTTACATTATTTTTAAAAATATGTCTTCATTCGTCTTGGTATTCTCATATTTGTCGCGAACACCGTTGACAAGAGTAACTATTTATCCACTGAAGAAATTGGAATGCTTTTAAGATGCATTTATTCAAATAATTTATCGAAATATGTAAAATTACAATTTTTCACTATTTTTAGAATCGTGGAATTAATAAAATCTTTTTAAAAATAATATAATTAACAAAATCCTTTGATTATAAATAAAACTAAACAAATGGCATGTACCGTAGAATTTTCTTCGTTACAAAAATAGCAAGTTTTGCAACAGCCAGTATAAGCATGGAAGTTATATATTTACTGTTTCTCTTTACATCAGAATTCGTATAAATTAATTAAATTGCAAATGTACAATGTACCTCGATATCGCATTATAATGTAACATTAATAAAAACATTGTGATTTTATTTAAATGGAAATGATATACTACAAAAATTTTATCAATTTTCAATTTTAATTTTAAATATTTATATTTTCATAAAATTCTTTTTCTCTGATTTTACCGTTTGATTTAAAAATATACAATATTCTACTCAGACATTTAGATGAAATCGTAAAAAAGTCCAATTAAAGTTTTTTTCAAACGATTTTCTTTTTACATTTGTTACATAAGTAAAAGAGAAACTGTACAAAGCGTTATTGAAATTATCGAATTTGTCATTATCACATTTGAAGAAAATTTAAACGAAGAAAGATTATTTTTCAGGATTTATCGGAGTTGACAATATTCAATTTGTTTTAATAAATAATTCTGTAAAGAAGAATAAACATGTAGCTGATATTTGGCTCAAGTAATATATACTTACTGGTTAAATAGTAAATTTATTTCTTTTCTATTTATTTCGTTATTTGTGTTCATTCGAAGAGTATGTGTTGTAACGCAAGGCATGTAACAGAGGAAATATTGAGCATCAATCATGGATAATAAAAAAAATTAAAATTTTCGTAGCTACCTGCGACTAGATTAACGCAGAGGAAAGAGCCTTGTAAAAAGTTACCTATACTTTATTTCGACAATTCGTATGAGAAAAAAAGGTCTCTCTCTCTCTCTCTCTCTCTCGACTCTCCTCTAAAATTATAAAACGTCGATCTCGTCGATAAAAAGACTTGGACTTCCGGTGGGGCCGAGACCATGATTCGGCATATGCGGAGAACCGCGCGCCGACAGATTGTTCCACTCTCCTTGGCCAAGGAGGAGACAACGACGACCGCGACAACCGCGACAACCGCGACGACGACGACGGCGACGACGACGACGACGACAACGACGACAACGACGACAACGACGACAACGACGACGAGCACGATGATGACTGTGACGCGGTCCTCGGAGCCATGGACAAAACTTTTGCCGGCGCGTCCGCTGCTCTTACCTCCCCGCGACGCGTTCCCCTCGCGGCGCGCTCTCCGTGGCCGGCGGGGAGGGCCCCACTCCGCTCCTCGAGCCGCGTAGGGTTTGGGTCGGGAAGGGGGAAGCGAGCGCTCGGGAGCTTCCCGAAATTCCCGCGCGGCGGCGGCACTTGCCGATCTCCGCGCGAGCGCGATCCAGACGGGTTGAGTCACGCGGCGGAGCGAGCCAGACGGCAAGAGAGAGCTCCGGAGAGCCGCGCATCGTTCGGCCCAATTACGAAAACAAACAGCTCGCGTCACGGGGAGCGGAAAAAGTCGCCGGACTTTCCCACCGTCCGGGATTATCGAAGATCGATGTTTGTTTGATAAATAAATTGCGATTATTAACTCGCGAACGTTCGAGCTCGCACTCTGCCTCCTCATAAATGCTCCAAATCGACTCAACTACAATTATCGTTGCGCTAAGCATTTATTATCGTCGCCAAAACTGGAAATATTCATGATCGACGACTCATATTCGTCGGTATAGTTGAAAAGTATAATTAATAAAATTGATAAAAAGTTAAAATTTTTTCAATAAAACTAAAATTATCCCGTCATTTGATTTGTAAGCTATAAGTAGTTAAGCAACGATTTGAGGTTCCTTGCAAAAGTTTAGTCGATTAAAAAGTATAGAAATAGAGACAACGGTAAGTTGGTAAGGTATAAATGAATCCTCGAAATAGATATAGCACTTATTTCGGATGCAGCCCGACCGGTCGCTCTAGTCCAAAGTCGGTCTAGACCTCCAGGCGAGACTGTGTTTAGAGCTTTACGACGTGCGAGTGGATATGATTAGAGCGCGGCCCGAGTTTGCCCGAGTCAGCTGGAGTTGGGATTGAGTCGCGCGGGGCTCGGATCACGTGCACACATACATACATATATATATACACACACACACACACACACACACACACATGCGAATACGTTCTCGCGAGTCGCGCTGACGTTGCTCCGTTACGATCGCACGCCAGCCTTTATTGTTTTTTATTTCTTCCTTTGTCTGCATTCTCGATGATAATAATAACATGCCTGACAACAAAGCAGAAAAACTATAAACACAATCTTTCGTAAATATACACATTATAGGCACTGATGCTTGCTAATTGCTTTTTTATAAAAATCATTTCGATACATTTTTTATAATTATAAAATGCCTATCGCAAAAAATAAATGATTCAACTCTTATCACTTATACATATACGTATTGTACTTTAATATCTTATCGCGTTCCTTTAAGCTTCCGTAAAACAATCGAATAAAATTTGCTTTATACGTCTCGTAATGAATTGTCGAATCAAATTTCGTTAAAAATAAATAAATATATTTTATTTCATTTTTTATTAACTTTTTATTTATTTTTATTATTTATTATAAAACAATCGATGCAGTCATTGGCTTAAATAAAAGTGGAAAACAAGTTGACAAAGTTTTTGAAGGAAAGCAGGAATAAATAAGCTGTGAGAACAAAGTATCTTTCTTCGATTTCGGGTTCTTTGTCGCGAGTCGAGGAAAAAACTCGAAAGACAAAGAGTCAAAGCGATCGCGCTTTGACTTTGGTCGCCGGTAGTAGCTTGAGTGTCTATTAATAAACTCACGCGCTCCCTCTCGCTTTTTCTTTTGCCTGATCCTTGCACATGTGCGCCCGTACACTCAAGCATTTGCCGTAGTAGTATCGAATCTCAAAATCGTTGGCAAGTAGGATTATGGCGATTTTAGTCATCCGCTCTTATTTTCCATTTTCATCTCGTTTCGAAAGCGAACGCCGTTCGCTCGTTCGCTTTCTCTCCGACCTTTCATTCCCGATATCCCCTCTCTCTCTCTCTCTCTCGCTTCTCTCCCTCCTTCCCTTCTACTCTCTCTCTCTCTCTCTCTCTCTCTCTCTCTCTATGTCTCTCCCTCCCTCTCTCTCTCTCTCTCTCTCTCTCTCTCGGAGATACTTTTGGATAATATACCGACGTATAAGACGCGCGATTATTAATTCCAAGTCGCGGCGTTATTTCTGAAATAAGTGATTTAGCTGGCGGATCCGTGCTAGCGAGCGACCGTACCGACTCTCGAAGTAGCTTCTTCTCTCTTTTTCTCTTTCTTCCTCTCTCACTCGCTCTTCGTGCGCTCTCCTCGTCTCGCTCTCCCGGCCCCGACTCTGATTCACCCACACTCCAAAAATATCCAAATACACGCCGAGCGGAAGATGGAACGAAGGAAAGAGACAGACGCGCGTGTCTCGCTACTTAAGAGTCCATTTACTGTCGCGATTCCGCGGAAATCAAACGGCGCTCGCGCTGCACCGGCTGCGATCCTCTGCTTTCTGAGAGGCGAAAATGGGCCCCGACTGCCCTCGCCAACGAATAATTATGAACTCGGCGCGCGCGTTTATTCCTGGACCGAGTCATTAGACGTCATTATTATACCAGAAAGAGAAAGGGTGAGGAAGACGGATACTCAGCTTGTTTAGTCTACATTTCTCTCGCCTCCGACGCTCCACCTTGCCTTTATTTACTTTGGCCGGGCTCTCCTTCTCTCCCGCTTTCGGGAAGCGGTGTTTTATCGGTGCATCGGGTTAATCGCGGCCGGCCGTTGTGCCGCGTTCATATTTTCCAGTTACGTAAAGTCCGAGCTCCTTCTTATTGGGCGATCCGTCTCTCGGCTCGAGTCGGATCTGGAAACGTCGCTCTCGCGCATCCAGCGAGGGACAGCGGAAAGGTGCGAGAGCCTCGGTGAAAGCCGCCACGGCTCGCCGCGATTCGACGTCCGATCGATCCGCGCGCACTTTCTAACGAGAATGAGAGTCAACCCATTTGATCGTTTGCTGCTCTAAGAGCTTGGGCGTAAATTTATAAATTTTTGGCGAGTCGCCGCGTCAAAATTCAGCGAGCGAAAGTACCGTAATGGCGGCATTGTGATATAAGATCGGAGCGTGATATAAGCTGTTTATTAAAGACGTTTACACGGGCATTATTGCAACACCTGCGAACAATGTGCACTTCTCGATTCTTGGCACACGAGCATTCGCAGCGCGCACCGGCAAAGAGTCGATGGAAAATGATTTTTAGCCTGTGAGAAATGTGGCAGTTTACGACTCGGTAATGCTTTGTTTTCAAAATAAATATTTCGCCGGTTCGGCCGTTAACTACACGGTATAGCAATGCCTCGTCGATGGAGGGCGTGTCGAAAGCCATAAACTGCGGAGGTTAGCGGTGGCTGCCCGCGCGCCTACTTCTACATATTATACACATACGTGCGTACACGATCGCCCGGCGCTAATTCGCAGGTAGAACGGAACGGCAAATTGACGCTGACCACACGCGCGCACACACGCGCGTGCAGGAGAGAAGTCGCGCGATCGAGTCACTCGAGGAGCTCCAAGCGCCGAGGTCGATCCGCGTTCCTCGGTGCTGGAATTTCCCGGTGAAATAATAAGTTAACGTGTCGTATAAATACGATCAACAAATATGTCTTTATTTTTTTCCCAGCTCTTTGATTTTGTCTATTTTCTTTTATTTTTATTTTAATGTCGTTTAAATTTGCTACCGAAGTAAAATTAAATCACGACGATTTTGTGGAAAAATCACGAGAAAACAAACGAATTTTGGAAAAAATTGATTAAAATAACGAGGACAAAGTTCCTATCGAACTCGCGAATAAAATGAAACGTAAGAGCTAGCGGGAGAAAAAGAAAGAGAACGAAAACTACTAGGAGTAGTCTTGATTGCCCAGAAGGAGGAGAGGGGAGGATAGGCGCGAATAGACGTCGTCGCTCGGGCGCGCGCGCGTGTCGGTACCGGTCTCCGGGTCTGCGCAACAGATGCGCCAGGCACGCGAGCCACGCCGCTCGTGGGACTGCGGCTCGCAAACTCCGGACCTTCCGGTCTCGCAACCCGAATATTTGGCGAGACGAGAGGGAGGGGACACCCCCGAGCGAGAATTCGTCGGCCCTCGAAGTCGTTTTCTCGCTCGCTATTTTGCGTTACTGCTTCCCCCCCCCCCACCCTCTTTTTACTCCTCTCCCCTCACTTTCTTATTGTTGCTCTTGCTTTTTCTTTCTCCTCGCTCAAGGACGACCGAGCGTTTGGCTCGACACGCGACATCGCCGCTATAATGCGTCATTAAGCCGCTCTGCGTTATTATTTTTGTAATTACAATTATTGATTATGGCGAGAAGTTGAGCTCTCTCCTTCTCTCTCTCTCTCTCTCTCTCTCTCTCTCTCTTTTAAAGACACACATAGCACAGAGTTTTTCAACAAAGTTGCGATGAAAATTAAATTTTATTATACGTATTTAAACATGTTCAAGTTGAAGCATATAAATTAAAGAAATGCAATTTTCTGAAAACGCATCACATCGGCGATCGAGTATAACTTATGATTCATTGCACGCGTAATAGTCTCATAAGGTAAAATCGATTTTTACTTCAAGACTTATCAAAGCGACAATGAGTAATAGGACTCGGAATGAATTCTCCGGGCATGAAATTCCGGCAATCGATTCAACGGCCCCTTGAAATATCCCAATAAATTTCATTCAGCATTATCAATCTTCCTATTAAGAATGAAGAAAAAAAAGAAAACAAACACGACCGTATATCCTACGCGACGATTTCTCTCGGTCGCAAAGCACGAGGCGCGCACACACGCACACGCTCACACAGATGCGAGGCGATAAAATGAGAAAGAAAAGAGCCTTGGGCTTAGCGTCACGAGAGTCCAGAACATATCTGTTAGAAAAATTATAGCGAAATCGCCGTTATGTAAAAATTGCTATCGCGATTTAATATGAATCGTTTTTATGGAAAGTTAAGCAACCCGATACGCGCATGCATCGCGAGAAGCTTCTGCTTCGTTGGTCGTTCATCTCGCACTCTTTCTCTCTCTTATTACCCCCTTCCTCTTTTCCTCGTTTTCTCTTGCGTCTCTTTCTCTCTCTCTCTCTCTCTCATTCTCCGTTTCTCTTTATATCTCTTTCATTCGAAGACTATTCAAAGGTCGCTTGGACCAGTTCCAAATTCCGAATCGTCCGCGGTGCGCAAGAGAGAGAGAGAGAGAGAGAGAGAGCGAATGAGTGAAGAGGCTCGGGTATCGGCCGGATGAAACGTCCCGCGGCGATTTGTATTAGGGAGATCAGCTTCTTCTCTCTTACTCTTTCATTTTCGTTCTCTCTTTTTTTTTCTGTCGGGGAAATTCGTAGCCAGACGTTAATGTCCGCGTCTGAATAAACTTTCGATACCGAGCGCTTTTATATATTGTTATTATCATCATCGCGTGCAATAACCAGTTTCGGTATTTGTTTACTTTTCTCGATTTGTCAATAAAATTCATAAAGATTCACTGTACCATAATATTTTAACGTACTTTGGGTAAACTTTTCAAGAAATTTAAAAACAATACTTAGATTTTAATATTTTGCGAATAGCTGCTTTAGTTAAACAGATGTATTGCTTTTTTAAATACAGAAACTTTTCGGTGTAACGAGAAAAACTATACCATTAAATTGTTCTTTGTAGCGAAAAGAATAGTTTTCAACGATTAAGGCGCGTAGCAACGTGCATAATACATTAGCACTCACGCGATTCGCAAAAGAAATAAAAGTGAAACTGTTAACGAGTGTATGGGATTACAAAATTATTGTAATAAACGACGATTTTGTTGAATTATTTAGCGGGAGCGCTTGGTACGTATAATATGTAAGTGTACACGCAATCGAGATGAAATACAGCAGCTGTCGGTCGGGCGGCACTTTCCGTTTTTACGACTGTACAGTTAGACGCCGCGCTTCCCACCGAAGCCCCTGTTCCCGCGCGCTCGCTCGACGCTTTATTGTCCGTTTACCGGCATCCGCGCACTCTCTCTCTCTCTCTCTCTCTTTCTCTCTCTCTCTTTCTCTCTCTCTCTCTTTCTCTCTCGCGATACCTACGAATTTATGTTTGACAATGTGCAATTACGGCGGTTACCGATACCGCCGCGACTACTCTACATGATTAGCAGAGACGAGAAGCGGCCAAAGAACGGCCGAGGGAGCCGAACGTACCGCGCACAATTATCCAGGAAATGTATAACTCGCCGGCGAGGCGTTATGGCGCAAGTGGCTCGATCGGCCGTTCGTCGATCTCGTTACGGGCGCGCGGCTCGTGTCAAGTAATAGCTATTGAAAATCGTTAAATCATGAATAGTCATGGGAGTCTGTAGTATATCGCCAATTAGCGCTCAGGGGCGCTATATCGGCGCTGCTTCCCCCCCCCCCTCTCGCCGCAGCCGCCGCCACCGCCGCCGTCGGTTGAATATTCAGGCGCGAGCGTACGAGCGTCCGTCCGCTCGCTCGAGCGTCTCGCGCTCACGCTCTCCCGGCCCCGTTCTATCCGCAGGCACGAGCGTGGAAGGATCCGTGTACGTGCAGAGCGTTCGGTACGCGCGTACACACCAGCGTGTACGCGAGCGTATGCGCGACTATAGAGTCCTATAGCTATCGGAATCGTCACGCGAGTTTCTGCTCGGCGGCCCTCTCTGGCAGCCTGTGTGCGCTGCTAATATTATCGATAGATCCCGCTTCCTGTTTCGCGGCCGAAGCTGACGTGCACCAGCAATTTCCACGTCGGCAACTTTTCCTACTTTTACCACTTGTCCGCAGCTTTTTGACCCTCCTTGGCTTATTATTACTTTTTATTTATTCCCTTTTCTTTATTTAGTCCACGCTCGTGTTTCTCTCTTTGTCGATGATATGAGCGTGTCTTAATTTCGAAGGCGTTTCCTCTTCCTCAATCTCTCCCCCCCCCCTCTCTCTCTCTCTCTCTTTCGTCGATTTAATGAATATCTGGTCAAGAAACTTTCCATAGATAGAGTTCGTATAATTTCAACGTATCGAGGAGTTATCGCGCGCTCGTAGATTGACGCGTGTGTTTCTTTTATTTTTTTATTTCGAAGCGATTGCAGAAGTTGAACCGTCAGCGGGTTTTTCGTTCGGAACGTATAGGTCGGCTGATAATTTGTTGTATAACGCCGAAACAAACGCGAACGGAAGAGTGGATTGATAAGTTACCGGACGTCAGTGGCTTACTATCCTTGTTCAGACGTGATAGCCAAGCGTAGTTGAATCTTAAAATAAATTATCGATACGCTTTTTTATTCGGAAATAGTGATATTATATTAGGAAAATTATTTATTGAAAATTAATATTCCGATTGATTATATACATACATGTCTACATACATATTTATCCGCTGTTAAATATCGTTTAACTAGTTGTCGATTTGCGAACGTTTGGTCTGCTAACGTGAAACAGTGTACAAGGAGTACAACTAATAATAGTAAGGTTTAAATCTTTGTCAAGAGGAGCCACCGGCCGAGTTTGGCCCGAATCTTGGCATAAATGCAAGACGTTATCTAAGCTCGATGAGCGAACGTTGATCGGGTATCCTAGAAGAAAGTCAAAGGAATAAGCGAGTTTTGTTCGTCAATCGAAGGCAACCGGATCGTTCCGCATGGAATCGGCTCGACCGGCGGAAAAGGAACTCGCTATCGGACTGGCGTCGCTTGCCGGTCGACTGGCTCGGTTTACATGTGTAAATTCATCCAGGATGTAACGCCGTGGGTAGCGTGGCCGGGCGCCCGTGGATTTTTCCCCCGGCAACGGAGGAAAAAAAAACGAGGAGACGCGGACGACTCCTCGCGGGTCGTCGCCGCTCGGTGGACCGACGCTGGACGATGGACGCTGGGAGCGCGCCGCGTTAGCGAGATAGCGGCAATCGACAGATGCTTGCGGAGCTCCGCTGCCCGATGCTTCGGGATTTTTAAATTGTATCTATTGGCTGGTAGCGATTGAAAGTAATTGAATGAAGCGGCCGGTCGGTTATTTACGAACGTTTAAGCCTCCGAGCCAACTATCTGTCCATTCATTCGTCTGTCCCTTCATTCATTCATCATTCACTCGGACCGCTGGTGTACGGGCGCTGCATGTATAGCAGTAGTAAAGGCCCATTCAATTGATCGGTGATTGTCTAAATTATAAGATTGCCATACAATGGCTCTCATCTCGACCTATTGGGGTCCCGTATTCGACGCGCGCGTTGCGTCACCACTTTAGGACCGGATCGTAAGCGCGAATGCGTTACGCGATAGGTAATAGCGCGCCCACCTATGCCCGCTAAAACGCTCCCGAAGGAGCCCCGTTGAATTCCATCCGCTGTTGGGTGGCGAGCGAGTTTTCCTATACTATTCTCTCACTCTCTCTCTCTCTCTCTCGCTCGCTCGCTCGCTCGCTCGCTCGCTCTCTTTGCTTGCTTATCCCCTGCGCGCGTAATCTTATTTTGGGGGCGCTCGCGCTTTCGTTCCGCGATTGGATTATCCGACTCGGATTTTTCCCGCGAGTTCGCAAGGTGTCGAAAGTGCGCGTACGAGCTCGCTTAATTCGAAAGTTAGTCAAATGCGCCGGAGGAACTCTGACGCCGGTGACGCGCGAATCCTGCGGAAAGTTCGCTCCTAATTTACGAAACGGGCGTAATTGGTCTCGCGCTCGCGCGTGTATTCAAACGAGATAACGCGTTCGCCGGGAGGTGGAAGGGAGCGAGAAGGAGCGAGGGGGAGCTCGGACATATGGCCGTCCCGTGTCCGGCTAACTAGGGTCGGCGCCGCGAAATCGGTTTACCATTGCTTTAGGAGTTCTCTATCCGAGCGCGTCCGATTCCGCGCGAAGGAAGTTTATCGTCGCGCGAGCTAGCGCATCAACGGATGGGCTTAGAGCTCTTCGAAATGGGATCGGTATACTTTTGGGCGCTTATAACATTGCCATTAACGTCACATGCATGTGCGTGTTGGCGTATGTAGCGGAGAAGCAACGCTCTCAAATGCGCTTTGGCTTTTGGAGTCGCTGTACCGAATGTCACACGCGTATATATTGCTCTGGATATACAGTACGGGCGTGCGTGCAACAAATAAATTTTTCTAGACATTGACCAATTGCTTCTAGGAATAACGTTCCTGCTCTCTTACTTATGGATATAAAGAGAGCATCATTTTCTCTAGAAAATTCAGCAAACCGTTTGTGTAAATAGTTAATAGCAAATGATTCCGTTTACCCGCAATCAAAATTTAAATATATCGAGTTCGTTCGCAAGTTAATTTAAACGCAAAATATACGTTTTAAAAAGCAATCCGGTCTTGAAATTTACAAACGGAATTATGTTAAAAAGGCATTAAAACAAGAGATAATCGCTTTGGGTAGTCTGCGTAGAAAACTACATATCATTTCCAGAAAGCAATTAGGCTCTGCACTCGCTGGTTTTGTATCTAATTTAAGGCATAAAGATAAAAGCGTCGATTATAAAAATGAGAAAGAAGGAAATAAATAAAGAAAAATGTATATAGGAAAGAGGAAAAATGAATGGGCAAGTGCATAATTTACACAGTCGGTGGCTCTGGCTGGTGTCGCTCGAGTGGCGAAATCGCAAAGCGATTATCTCCGTCGATGGCTCGCCGTACTAAAATATATACACGCGTACAGGCGTAGGTAGAGAGTAGCAGGCCGACGTGTAGCGCGGCTTCTTCGACACTTGCAGATTCCCTTTTCGCGGCCCTTCCGCCCGCATCCGTTATAACAGACGCACATAGGCGAGGAAAGCGCGCGCCATAAAGCAAAGTGATTCCGCGACGCTTTGCTATAACTTGGCTCGCGCTTCACACGCGCGCTCTAACTTTGAGTTATCTGTGTGCATCGGGCGTAAGTAAGTAAGTACGTGGATACGGTTATACGACGCTCTCGTACTTTCGAGCTCTCTCTCTCTCTCTCTCTCTCTTTTGCTCTGAGTATAATAGGTATACGCATTCGATAGCGCTCGCGCCTATAGCATTAACGGTCGAGCTATAAAGGATGCACACTTGCACTTCTATACCTCCTTTGCCAATGACTTTTCCTATTACGCTCAAGCCCCCCCCCCCTCCTGCCCTCTTCTAGCTCGCTTATTGCCGCGCTCCTCGCACATTAGTGGCAGCGAGGCTACCGCCTGCCGTATAAACAAAACAACCTCGCCGTGAAAAATTCATTGCACGATTTTATATTTTACTCGCTTTTTATTGATATTTATTTCATTCGTAAAACGTTTACGAAACGCATTGGCTTCGTACTTCTCGATAGGACGTACAGCTGAATATTTGTGCGGGCAATAAAAGCGTTCGTTGGAAGTCTGCGCGGGGCCTGCAGGGAAAGGGCCTGATGAGAGATCTTTTAAGACTTCTCGATAGCATCTCGTTCGAGATTCCGTTATAATGTTGTTCCATTAAAAATGTCCGATGGATGCAAAAGGAATATTCGCATTTCGAAAATTGAATTCGCTTAATTGATTGACGATTCAATTAGAACTGAGAGGATATATTCGAAAGGGCGGCGGGCAAAAGAAAAAGTAGAAAAAGTGTTTTTGTTATTGTGCAACGACGCGACATACTGCATTCGTGCGGGCTTTGTCGTGTATCGTCGGCGCAATCGCGAGGCCGTACACGGCTCGAGTACAACAATTATCCGAAATGTTTCCGTAACGGGCCACTTCTATTCGGGAGAGACAATGCGAGATCCCTCGTCCGCGGGCCAACATTTGTCAGACAAGGGCGGCATGCATGCAGACGGTACCGGCGTGCTCCGTGAAAACAGGTGTATCGTCGTAGCTGCCGCATTGGCCTGCCAAAACGATATATAGCATACACCCCGAATATAAACCGTTGTCAGCCCGCCACCACCGGCGAGCCATTTCTTTCAACCGCTCCTTCCTTTTCTTCTCTTTCATCTGCTTCTTTTTTTTTCTCATTATCTCGCGTGGCTTTTCTTTATTGGCCGCAAACGGCCATTCCGCGCGTGTGCGCGTGCGTTACGAATCGTTAGCCGGTTCAAGGCTCGACCTGTGATAATTTCTCGAACGTTCGGAAATAGAAAAACGTTCGGCTCGAATTTGTACGTACATCGTCGTAAGAGCTGAGACAAATATTTTCCTACTCCCAATTAGAAATAAAATAGCGCGTAGAAGTGCCTCGTCTCGGTCTATTTTCAAACAAAACAACGGCAATCGCGGGAGAGTTATGAAAAGAAGAGGGAAAAAAAGCCACGATTCGTTATCGATCGAGACATCAAAGCGATTGTTTTCAAGTATGTCGGCACTTGATTTTCTAATAATAACATAGCGCGAGCAAGCGAGCGAGCGAGCGAGTGCGCGCGCGCGATAGAGGATATATCCCACGCAATTGCATTACGTGAGCCGCGCGTTATGTGGATGCGAGCGCAGGTGATGAGGTCCGTCTCCGCGTATCGCGCCGCGTAATACTACCCGTCCACGGGACGGATTGCGCGCATGAACGCCCAGAAAACCGTGCGAACTCGGTACGCTACTTCCATGCAACTTGGTCGCCCGAGGTGGCGTGGTCCCTCGTCGTCGTTTTGCGCAAGTCCTCGCTTGTTCTTTAACTCGCACCTTTTCTACACGCCATTTGCGAAATTCTCCGTTAATTAAGGCGCACTTTCCATTTGCAATTTTTTGCAATTAAAATCGACGAACTTGGGCGCGCCAACGGCCAATGGAATCGCGGCGCGCATCTTCCGACTGCGAAAAAAGAATCGCGCTTACCTCGCAAATTACGCGTATTCAATTACGTAAATTTCTTTGCAGTTTAAGTATACCGAAGTTGATAATTTGCAATCGATGTATCTTTACAATGCAAACTGGCAATGCACGAATGTAGATACTACACAACGTGCGGTTTCTTTACCGAACGTTACGTTGTAATTTTTTTTTTTTTTTTTTTTTTTTAAAAGTTGTAAATAAAAAAAAAAAAATTACCCAGCGAATAAAAATGCTAATGCGCTTCCTGAATGAAGAACCTGCGGTATACCTGCGCACATCCGAGCAAGAGAAAGAAAGGCGAGCGGAGGAGAGAAAGAGCGAGGGGGAGACAAGCCGGAAAAGAAGACGAAGGAAGTAATATACGCAGGAATCGGCGATACAAGCCGGGCTCTCGGCCTTGGACTCGCCGTGTTTTGGATTGGGACACAATGGACGAGGTGCGGGTAGCTCTGATAAGGAATAAGAACAACTCGAGCGTGCTTCCGCTCTCGGACGACTTGAGCGCCCGATGCGCGTCCATTCCGGTACGTCCGCCTCTCGTCGTCCTCCCTAGCTCTTCTATCTTTTACTCGACGATTTATTGATTTCTGACAAAACGACCTTTGTTTTGACCACGCACCACGGAGCACGGCACTTTTTCTCCCGTTTGCGCACACATTATCCGCGATCAAAAGTTCTTAAATTCGTTTATTCGCGTTGAGCGTTTCCGGTAGCAGGGGACGTCATGAGAACCGTACAAGAGTAGCTGCGAGTAATTTTCGAAAAAGAAGAAGCCCGCGTCCGACGATGCTCCGAGTGCTTATCTAAACTGCCTTCGTCTCTCGGCTCTGGTTGTCTTGTTTTTCAGCTTCCGAAAGACATAAAGCCCTCGACGACGCGAGCTTAGACAGGCGAGCGCGAACATCGGGCCTTAACGCGCCCGACTTATTAGGAGCAAGAGGAAAGAGGGATCTTCATAGGGGCACGCGGCTCGAGGCTCTGATTTATACTTCCCACGTTTGTTGCAGCGCTCGGTGGGGATAAAAATCATGACACGGACGCCGTAGAAGCACTTTACGAGTTTCAAATTAACAAATTTATTACTTTCGTCTGTTAATTCTATTTCAATGACGCCCGGAAAGTAAAACCGCCATGATGTTTCACAACGACTCTCTCGGTATGGTTTGTGCGGCGCTGATTTTATTGCCGATGATTCTGATTCAAATGAGTCGCGCCGGCACACAAGCAAAACTCGCCGATAAATCTTTCTCTCCTTTCTTCGTCTCGTGGAGGGGAAACGCCGGAGCGAGTCCGCAGACGCGTTGCAGCCGCAGAACTAGAAACTATCAATCCGGAGCGAAGAGTCGTCGCGGCGCAAATTCGACGCGACCTCCATGCCATAATAATATCGTCGCGCGAATTAAAAGTTCACCTATGGGTAAAGCGCTCGATCCTCTCCCCGCCGGCGAAGGGTGGAAGTCTAAGAAAGGAAATCGACCAATCGGGACAATGCGAATCAAAACGAGCGATGCGAACCAAGGGCAGCGCCAAGGGAGGATCCTTTTTCTCTCCCCGGCCCGAGGCCCGAGGGGCGACGAGGGCAGCGGCTCGTACGCGTCTAATTTTAACGACACCCGATATGCAGATCGGGCCGAACGAGCGCGGAATCTATGCAAATTTCGAACGGTAACGCGCGATGATGTATACATATACCGGTATGCCGGTGTAAGGACCAACTGCGAGCGTGAAAAAAAAAAGGCTAGAGAAGGAGCGAAAGTGCGGGGAGAAAGAGAGAGGGAGAGAGAGAGAGAGAGAGAGAGAGAGAGAGAGAGAGAAAAAGATGGAAAATAGAGGGAATTGGCCCCCTGAAAAACTGGTTCTCTTCTGCAGCACGCCTGAATGTTAAACGCGCGTTCGAGCAACACACGGCCGAGCGAGCGAGAAAGATAGAAGAGAGACAAACTTTCACACACGGCACGTACACACGCGCGTGCGCGCGCGCGAAGAGCTCGAGAAACACGTTGGACTTCCTTTCTCTCTTCTCTCTTGTCGGCGCTGCCGGCTCTACCGGGCTCTTGCAGCAACATCGCCGCGGAAACGCAGCAATTTATACACGTCCCGATAATATATATCGACTTCTTCGTTTTTTGCGCGTTTTATTAACGTTCGGTGTTCTTTGTACCGAAACCCCGCTCCCCTCTCTCCTCTTCTAAAGGGTTGGACAACGTATAGACAAGCACCGGTCGCTTCGCTCGCGAGCATTATGTTTATATATAGACTAGGTCGTTTAGCCACATGACGGATCGTCCTGGAATCCGCGTGTGAACCCCTCGAACCACTCGTTAAGATGCGAAACCTGTTTCGTGGATTTTCCTCGCGAGTGTGCGAATTTTTGCGAGCGTTCGTTGTACGCGTTGTCTACACCGTTGACTCGACACTTACGCGCGCGCTTCGTGACATTGATGAAGAAAAAAAAACTTGATTAATCCAATATATACCCTTCTGTTATAACCAGAAACAGAATTTGTCGATCCAATTTATAACAGCTACTATTTAATTTGAGAAGTTCGTTCTTTTGGCGCTGCCGTTCTCATGCTCGCGCGTACAATGCTTTATTGAAATTCCATTTCTCAAATGCAATTAATAAAAAGTCCGTTAGTAAATACAACAATCGTTATAGTCATAAAAATATAAATTATTTTTGTGCAATTGATTTAATCTAATTTTTTATCGAACAATAAACAGTAATAGAGAGATAAACAGTCAAATAAAAGTTATTTTGCACAGATTTACAATTTTTTTATCTCGCGGCAATGAAAGAGTGAGAAAGAAATAGAAAGAGAGAGAGAGAGAGAGAGAGAGTAGCGTAAAGTTATTCAAAGTGAAAAAATTCTTCCCCTTGACCCTGGAAACGCGTACAGCACGGGGCAAGGAGGTTAGCGGGACTCTGCTCGCGCTTCCAGAGGCACTTCAAAGTACCGGCGCTAATTGGATTTACAATGAGTCGCCCGCTCGTTCGTTCGCTCGGCATGCGCACGCCGGAACTTTCGTCGGGTGCGCCAGAGAGAGAGAGAGAGAGAGAGAGAGAGTACAGCGACGGCGGCGCCTGTCTTGCGTGATACTCCGAAGGAGGGAAGGAGAGAGAAAAGGAGGCCAAGAGAAACGAACAACCCTCCGCGAGCCTCTAAATAAAGATTTTTCTCCCCACCAGTGCCGTAGATGTCGCAGATTACGTTACATCGGCAGTTAAGTGACGCTGATTTTTTTTTCCTTCCATCCTTTCTTCCACTTTTCGCCCGCTCCTCGGCTTCCCGCCGATGCCACGGACAGCGGTGGTCGAGATTCACTCGCGTGAACGCGTCCGCTTAAGAGGTTGGTTTCCTCTTAGACGAGGGTTTCTCAACGGCGAGAGACCGAGAGAGACGGAGAGAACCAAGACCCTTAGGGTGAATATTGATGGAGCCTTCGACTTCGAGGGGTAGTAAGTCTATGTAAAACCGATAATCCCTGTCTCATCTTTACGACGTTAAATTGATACTTGGAAACCAGTGCTCGAGAGGAATGAATTTTTTTTCATCCTTATTTTTGGATGCGCTTCTTTTCTCCGTCAAATTATATCTATAATATACTTAATTTTTTTTTTTGAATTTTTTTTTTTTCAATAGAAGCGCAACAAAATTTTAATTAATTATTTTTCTTTGGTATTTATATACGGATGAGATTTTCAAATGGTATATAAACTTTATCAAAAAAAATTCGATTAGGACGAGTAGGCAATCGAAGAAACTCAACGAGCAAGTTATGTGCGCGTGAAACGAAGCAGGTGCTTAAAGCCATATAATTCAGCGAGCCGTGTGTGCGAGAGAGCGTGCACGCATTCACTCCGCACTTCGACGGACAAATCGAGGAAGAAATTACAGAACGAGGCAAGAGCGCGCGAAAGGAGCGATCGAAGGTTCGCTCGGTCTCTTTCGACTCAAGTTCATAGCCGCAAACCGCTTAAAAGACCATCTGCAAGTGAGCGCGCGAGTGACGCGCAAGACGAGAGAGAAGCGAGCGGAGAGGGAGAAGAAAACTAGAAGGTCCGCGGCGATGCATTCTAACGCGTGATTACGACGTGTGCGCGCTCGTACGCACACACGCACACATACACGCATGCACGGAGGTCAGAAAGGATCTATGCCTGACTGCACCGACGTCATTACGGATGTATCTACCGACAGATCGCGAAAATGAAAAGTTCGATAAGAGCACTCTATGTATGTAGCACTCTAATATTTCTGTTTCCTCTTGTTTCGCAAAAACAAAAAAACAATCGAGCGAGCAACCTCTAGCACCGGGTTTCTATCTCCGTACAATACGAAAGGCACGTCGGGCTTTATCGAATTTCTCAGCTATCAATTTTGTTTATCGCGCAACTGTGGTTTTTCGAATCAACTACGGCCTGCTTCGCGCCTCTTAGTTAGCGCTGCCCCCCTTTACTTCGCAAAGTGGCAAAACCCGAAAATTAATGAACGAATAGAAACAAAATTACAGTTCGTTTAATTAAAAGCTTTCGTCGTGCGAATTGCGCAGTTTTTACACGCGCCAACTGGATCCCGGAGGACCACTGCAACGACCATTAAAATCCATAAGCGAAACGCGACAAGCCGATACCGCCCACGATGAAGCGAGAGAAAGAGAAAAAGGGGATAGAGAGGAAGGGAGAGAGGAAGAAAAAGAGAAAGAGAGGGAAAGAAAAAACGTGTGAAAATTATTATCCGAGCCTTGTAGAATTACGCTCGATTGGAGCTGCAGCGCATGCACGCAAAAGCACCAGTTGCGTGCCGGTAGCTCTCTCTCTCTCTCTCTCTCTCTCTCTCTCTCTTTCTCTTTCTCTCTTTCTTTTACTCTCATTCTATCTATTTCTCTCTCGCTTGCCGGTGTATATACAGCGGGTTTTGTTTTTTATTCGTGACCGCGAAAGCGAGCCGGGGTAACAAGAGTACCGCCGTAGTGTTCGGGATGTCCGGAGAATGAGAGACCGCGCGAGAAGGACGACGAAGCAATGCGTGCAAGGGGATGAAAAAAGGGGGAAAGGGACGCACCGGCCACGTGTTCGCCCGTAAGAGAGACCGCACCCTCTACTCTACTGCGTGCCTCCGCTACGCGCACCGTCGTTCGCGGATTATACGCCTGCATTTTTAACCAATTTTCCTGACCCTCGTTCCTCTCCTTTTTTTCGTTTATATAAATAAACGGGCAGTATCCCCGTGTACTACATTCTCGGAATAATAACAATAGTGTAAAGTGCCAACACTGCAAATTGACGGATTAGAAAGTTTAATCAACGCTTCATTAAATACGCCGATATATTTAATAAATTATTTAGTTGAAAATTTATCGTTAATTTAATTTATCGAGTTAAGAGAGATACTTTGAGCGAGCATAAGTTTTTAGATGTAAATGGAAAAAGAAATGCAAAATAAAAAGGAAAAAAAAAGTATCGTAAATGCGAAAACGAGCAATTTAGCAGCTGCGAAATAAGACGGAGAATCGCGGCAGTGAA
The DNA here is from genome assembly GCA_949987625.1 of Chalcis sispes. Lineage (NCBI taxonomy): Eukaryota > Metazoa > Arthropoda > Insecta > Hymenoptera > Chalcididae > Chalcis > Chalcis sispes. Next base: position 721,814 of record OX465096.1, read on the forward strand.
ATTCATACCGTCGGTTTTGTGCAGCATTCTCGCCCCTTTTTCGCAACTTTTACTCGCGCGCTCGGCTGTGCTTTGGCACAAAGGTCTCGCTTAAAGTACACGGGCGTGCCCACGGCTGCTCGGGAGAAACGCGGTGGCGCATCAACTGTAATCGGAGCAGCGAAGGGTTACAGCTCGCGTTAAACGTAAACAAATCAGTTTTCGTAAACGGCGCAACCCTATTTTATCCGCGCGTTCTCCTTTTCTCTCTCTCTCTCTCTCTCTCGGTCATCGTCGGCCACGTTCACCCGGGAGGAGACTGCGCGCCACTTGCACACTGACACACTGCGCGCCGTGTGGGGCGGAGTAAGTCTGCGACTCGAGAGATAGATAGAGAGAGAAAGAGAGAGAGAGAGAGAGAGAGAGAGAGAGAGAGAGAGAGAGAGAGAGAGAGAGAAGGAGACGGGGTTGAAATTCAAACACGCCACGCGCTCTCGAACTCGAGTGGACACATGAGTCATGCGCACCGCACTCGAGCAGCCTACTCATTCATGATTTTACATCGATTGTTTTCCTTTCCTCTGCATCGCGCAAGGGCTTTTGCTTAATTTGTAATTCTTTTATCGTCCCGAGAAACAAGTTGCGATTGCACATTCTCCGTTATTTTATTTCAATTTTTTACGTCCACTTGAAATTCAAAATAATAATAATATATATCAATCTTTGCTTAATCATTATATTCTCTTAAATATTTTTATCAAATAAAGCACAAAATAAAATAAAAAATAAAAATTTTAATAAATGAAATTGAAGAAATAATGCTCTATAGATTTAGAATTCTTGTGCAAGAAAAGCCGACGATCATATCGTAGATGTGCGCACGTTGCCGAGCTGGCCGTTCATATCATCGTTTTAAAACGGTGACTCGCGGGAAACGGGTAATTTCACGTTCTTAGCGCGGTGTCATCTGCCCGTGGCACGGTTTTACGTAACGCGAGGCGAGAGAGAGAGAGAGAGAGACAGAAAGAGAGAGCGTCAGAGCATCGAAGCGATCGTCGGTGATGATACTCCTCGGTCCGTGGCGCTCGTTCGCGAGTCGATCGCGACACTTACGCTCTCTCGCGTAAACGTAGCCCGAACACGCTTTTATCAAAATCCAATAAGCCCTCCGTTTCTCCCGAACGTTCCTTAGTGAATTCCGTTTGAATTCATTGGATCTTCTTCTTAGCGCTTCCATCTCTCTTACTGTCTGAATCATCGTTTGCGATACTTCGAAAATCATATAATATAAAATAATTGATGCCAATACAATATGTCAGCTGGTCATATCCTCAGGATGATAAATTATTCCCTTTGTTTTACTTCGGATGAGTTTTTTCTCGAGCCTTCGCTCGTCGTGTGCTTGTTTTTTTTTTTTTTTATACATTATTAGGCTGACGTTAACTCGTTAAGCACCTTATGAAATACGTATAAATACGTTCAAATAAATCTTTCCGAATTTCATAAATACGAACATTACGTATCTTTCAACAATAAAATTCGACTTATGATGTTCTTTATTCTCATCAAATATGTATTCAGATTAATGAATTACATCAGAATTGTACGAGAGTTACGATAAAGTTTTTGTCAATTTTTTTTCATTGAACGGATAAAATTATTCTTTTATAATTCATAACTTGTATTTCAATAACTTGTATTTTTGTCATTTTAATGTAGATTAACTTTCCTTACTATATAAAAGATTGTACAATTTGATATAATTGTATGAAATATTTGAAAGTATTTTTTTTTTATACCAAATATTTATATATACAATCATTTTTATCAATTATTTATGTATTTCAAATTTTAAATAAAATAAATACATTTTTAAAGTGATAAATTACTGTAATGTTATTTTAAAATAAAACGTTGATTTAGAAACTGTAAATTTAACTATAAACTATAAAATAATTAAAATTTACAGTTTAATTTTTATAAATCGATTTATATTGTACTAAAGAATTTTTCAAATGACAAGAATACAAGCATTATAAAAATAGTACAAACGCAATTTTTTTTTTACTCAATTAAAATTTTTTAATACTTATAAATATTTGCTAGAACTGTTACAGCTTTAAAAAAATTATCTCTCAAGAGAACTGATTGCAAATATTTTTGTAGAATCTTATTTAAAATAATTAAGGAGAAGTAACACGTATAATCATCGATTGCGAGTATGTAACAATATACGGTACGTAATCTCGTTCGAACGACAGAGCCGTGAGGCAGGAAAGTGCCAGGGATCGGTACAAGAGCAAAGTATCTTGCCAGCCAACAGAGAGAAAGAGAAAGAGAAAGAGAGAGAGAGAGAGAAAGAAAGAGCGAGAGAGAGTGAGAGAGAGTATCTTAGCTCGCGCGAGCGATCGAGCCAGCAGCACACACATGATTGTGCACGCGAGAGAATAATATATCTGTATATGATATATAAAGAAAGAGAGGGAGCGAGAGAGAGTAAAAGAGAGAGAGAGAGAGAGAGAGAGTAGGCGTGGTTTTAAAAAAGGGGGGCGGGGTCGAAGGCACGCTCTGGCTTTCTTTCTCACCCCACCAGAATCACTCTCCGCCGAAGCAGTCGAGAGAGAGAGAGAGAGAGAGAGAGAGAAAGAGAAAGAGAGAGAGAGAGAGAGTCAAGGCATCGAACTCGGGACGAGTCCTTTACCAACACACTTGAACTCGCGGCACTTTAACTTTGCTCTCCAAGCGAGACGTTTGCCCGCTCGCTCGTTGCCGTCGGTCTCTGCGTCGCACACGTGCACGCGAACCGTCTCGCGAGACGAATAGCTCGCGGAGCAGATGCATGGCCCCGATTCCGTGCGCGTGTAATGCGCGCGCGAGACGCGAGGAGCGAGGAGAGCGGCGGGGATCGGGTCGGAGGAAAGGGAGGGAGCTTTTGGACGCGGCCGGACACGCGGGGCGAATATCAATTCTCGGACGCGACGGACGCGGATAAGACGAGAGAGCGAGTCTGCATCCACGCCGACCAATGATACACCCGGGTTTTATCTCCGAAGCGCTCGCGTATCGCGGCCCTCGCCTGCCGACCGCGAAACTATTGACCGCCTACGCGGAGCCCCTTACCGGCCGCTTCCTCCCGCTTCCTCCCGTCTCGTCTGTTTTCCTGCGCCAGGACATACATGTGTACGTATACCTAGTGAGAGCGAGAACGTCGCTGCGGGAGGATGACCGCTCGTCTTGACTCTTTAGGCGCACTCTATACCTATCTAACGATTCGACCGCATCTTCCAGCAGAAACGAGCTTAAGGACTTTCTTTTCTCATTTTGCGAATTGAGTATTCTTACTATTTTATGAACCAACGAAAGTACATACAAACACAAATCAAAGTTATAATTATATACAATTAAAGTATACCTATGATGATTTTAATATTTCAATTTAAATTTTATTTTATCTGATAACGTAAAAAATATGCAGAAAGAATTATCACTTTTATGAGAAGAACCGTTACGGTATTAATTTGCAGTACGCTTATTATTCTTGCTATTATAAGAATCATACTTTTATAGTAAATTACAATCCAAGTACTTATTAATTTAATCGTTATTAAACTTTTTGTGTACAGTAAGACTGCAATTCTTTACTCTCTTATTGTATTAATTTCTGTTCAATTACTTGTTTACGAGCAGGAAACTAATTACAAAATTAGTCTTACCAACTTTTTTAAACGATTGCAAACATAATATTTGTTTCATTTGTATTAAATAAATCAATAATTATTGTTATAATTTAAAATTTTACCGGTCAACTAATTAATAAACAAAAAGCTGATTATTTATCATTTTTTTTTTTTTGCATAACAGTGACGAATATACGAGAATTTATAAAAATAAAAATGAAATATGTTTTCCCGTATATTGTTTTTCAATATCTCATTCGCTAATTAATTTTTTATAAAGGTTTAAAAGTTTGTTTTAAAAGTTAGGTAGTTTGATATGATAATCAATTCAGCTTATTGCTAATAAAAAGATAAGTCTGCAATGAGTTTATTGCCGATTGACTTTAATATCAGAAAAAATTAACGTTGACAATTTATTTAAATAATTTTACATTTATTAAAATTTTACATTATTAGAAAAAAAAAAAAAAAAAAAAAAAAAAAAAAAAAAAAGCGGTTAATAAATGTGAAGCCAAGCAAAAGAAATGATATTAAATGTTTCCGCCGTTAGTTGTCGCGATAATGAAGCGTCGAGTGAACGGAGTTCTCGTACGTACACACAGGCGAGAGCACGCGCACGGATAAACATGTATACATATAGTATACGCATACACACACCTAGAGAACATCGAATCTAAAAGACGGTATAGCACAGGCATCCAAAGAGTCGAGCGTGATTTAGTTTTTCAGGCGCACTTGTTTATATACCCGTCGCAACCAAAAAGAGACAAATAGAAAGGGCACATCATATATCCACCGGAAATATCATTTTGTCATTTAATGGCAGAGAGATCACGAGCGTCGACGACGGACGCATTGAATCCTTCGAAACAGAAGCAGCCGCTCGTCGAGTACTCGCGCTCGAACATACTGCAACGGATCGCAGCGGGGGCGCCATAAAAATATTTTTAGATACAAAAACTTTACTCTCTTTCTTTCTCTCTCTCTCTCTCTCTCTCTCTCTCTCTGTCGCTAGCTTACTCTTTTACCGTCTCTGCTCGACTCTCTCGACAAAGTATCGCGGGAGAAAAGACGGCGAAGAGAAGAGATAGATAGGGAGAACGAGAGAGGGAGAAGCAGAGAAAAAACAGACAAACGAGGAAAAAAAGAAATAGAGAGGGTGGAGAGGAAATGGTTTAGACTCGGCGCGATCGGAACGTCGAACCGATGCGACGACTCGGCCACGTGCAACCGATACGTCTCAGCTGCATCCTTCGCATCTTCGGATTTATTTTTTCTTGCTCCCCTCCCACCATTGCGCCGAGCTTCGTGCCAACTTTGTTTTTTTTTTTTACTCTTTCTCTCTCTCTCTCTCTCTCTCTCTCTCTCTCTGTCTCTCTCTCTCTCGCATATACAGGCACTTAACCTTGCGCCTCGCATGCGTCTTTTTTCATAAAATTTCGCTTTGTCATTCATGTATTTCTTTCATTAAGATTTCCTTCGAATACAAATAAAATAATCTTCAATCTCGGAAGAAAATGTCGTATCGTCTTTATCTTTCTTTTGCTTTTTTGCTTATTTTCTTCTTTTTTTTTCGTCCAGATATTTCACTCTACGGTTCTATCGTCGAGGTGATTGAGACCATGTGCGCGAACAACTTCTCGTCGCGATTCCCCCTCGATCCCGTGCCGCTTGTCCACCTATTTCGAGAATCGTTGAGAAGGCTCTCTGACTTTTTTCCTATCGACTTTCGAAATTTCAATATAACGACTACAACTATTTCCGTTCGATGCTTTTTTCTCTCTTTCCAAGTATTTGATCTCTAGGAGTTATGATTCCATTTGTATTTTTAGTTCGAGCTGTGGGATTACCAATCTAAAAAAATATTATCGATACGTTGGCATTAAGGAAAGTCATTAAAATTCATTTAACATAAGATCTTTGAAAATGTATTATTATATAAATTTCAAAATAAAATGATTAATAAAAATTTGATAGTAGTTAGAGTCGTCGAAAAATAAAATAGCAAACTGACAAACTCTCGATCGAATGTTTCTTTAAACGTTAATATGCTTAAACTCACGATGGCGATGTAGTTAAATACGACACCGAGTTTTAGCTATAATTTAAGAAATAGCGCTCGTTAACGTTTTCGCGTACACATCTCACTCGCAGATGTTCCAAATGCAGAATCCCTTTAGCCAAGTGCAGTAGATGGTAAAAAACAGCGCAAGAAATTATCTCGCATCTGCCCTTCCAATTTTTGTTTCACATTCGGCGCGAGATCTTACTTTCTTTTCTCCTTCTGTCTATCCTTCTCTCTCTCTCTCTCTCTCTCTCTCTCTCTCTCTCGACGTTCACATTACACTCGGTTGGTACTCTTCCGAAGCCAATGTTACTAGTTCGATTCTCGCGCATTGTTTACAATTTTCACGCGCAATTGGCGTCGAATGAGCCAAGTTCATAGATCGATCATAGGTTTCTCAGCTCAAAGAAAAGAAAGAGAGAGAGAGAGAGAGAGAGAGAGAGAGACAGATACAGAGACAGAGAGGGAGAAAGAGAGAGAAGAGAGGTTAGTGATGGCTTTGTGCTTGGATCTGGGGACGCAAGTGCCGAGTCACGCCTTGGCAAACAGGGATGTCAAACAGATGTCTCGCTCTTGAGAGAAAGAGACCGAGCGAATGTGTAAGCGAGCTAAGTTGCAGCCGCTGCGGCCAAACTCTCGTAATGTGTACTGTTACATTCAAACGGTAGTCGAGATGTCTTTGACGATATCTTTTTCGGCTGCTTCTTTAATTTTAACGATATTTTTCTAGTGGATTAAAGCACAAGTATTTTTTTGATTTAAAATCTACGCTGAACAAAGTCTTTTAGATGTAGAGGATTATTAAATTGAATTCATTTATTAATAGACTACAATATATATTTAGATTAGATAAACAGGTATTATACTTATATTAATTGTTAAAAAAGTAATTGTATTTGAAGAATTTTTAATCAAGAAGATGAAAGAAATTCACTTTATGTATTATTTAAATTATATTTATTTATTTATTTACATTTTTTTTAAATTTTATCTAAATACAATAATTGATAAATTAAATCAATTTAACGAAATTCTATTTTGAAAATATCAGTTTTGTTGCGAATGCGATTTTTCGTTTTACGTATATAAGAAAAAAAGAATTCCATTAGTAAATTTCATAAAATTCAATCGCGATGAGAAAACAAAAGCTAAAAAATGTTTCTGTAACAAAACCGAGTCAATATTCGATATACACAGTAGGTATGCGTAAAAAAAAGAGAATGCATCGGGTCTCCCTGTCAGTGCGTATGATTGGCTGTCGGCTGGTCTCGCGCCGGATCGTCCGTTCGTTCGTTCGTCCGTTCGTTCGCGCGCCTGCACGGTTTGGTCATTTCGTCCGCTCGGTTTATGGGGGATTTGACACGCGACACATCGGAGCTTTGCACCTGACGCTAGTCGTCAGTGGTTTTCACGGTCAATGGAATAAAAAAAAAGAGTTATAGGCTGTACAACGCCATTTTCCCCCGGGCTTCCTCTCTCTCTCTCTCATTCTCTCTCTCTCTCATTCTCTCCTCTTCCATTGTCATCCCGCGATTCACGAGAAACGACGATTAAAAATCTTTATCGTTTAATAGAGCGCGAATTTCGCATATTTTTTTCTCCTATCCGTGTCCAAATCCGTGAAAAAAAAAGTTGCACATTAAATCAGTCGATTAACGAAGGTTAAAATATTGAACGAGTTTTTCATTTATATTTCAACCCTTTAGGGCTCGAGTGCGCTCGCCCAACCCTTTTACTTGATTACACGAGTCGGAAAAAAAGGGAAATATTTACCCAGTGGAGTAATAAAACGAAAAGTTGGTTGGATCGCTCGGCAACGGGCGCGGAAGAAAAAGCAAAGCGTTTACGGGAGGGCCGTCGAAGCTGTCGGTCGTAAAAAAAGGAAAATAAATAAAAAAGAAAAAAAGAAAAAAAAGGAAAAAAAGAAAAAAACGAAGCGTAAGCGCACGTAATTCATAAGAAACGAAATCGATGTTTGTTTTAAAATTATAGGTACATCCGTCACGTCGGTCAACAGCGAGCTTCTCCCTCTTTCTCGCTCTCACAGGGATCGTTTTTCACGATGCAGTACCGTTCGAGATAACCCGAGACTCGTACGGGGCTCCCTCTCGGATTGGTATGCGCGGCGCGCACCGAAAACAATATGTGTGCTCGAGAGCGCTCGAGGCTGCTTATGTTTACCGAAAGAGGAAGTGGGAGGAAGATCGGTTGGCATGCGTTGTTTGATGTTGATTCGATGTTATGGTGTCAGTGCGGCTCCCTCGGATAAAGCCACTATTGGATCGCCACCCAAGGGCTAATAGCGTCCATTGTGCGCGATGGACTGCTCCCGATATGCAACGGAATACGTATGCACGTTCCGTGTTTATAAGCGAGCCACAAGAATCGTGAGTAGTGCCGAGAGAGAGAGAGAGAGAGAGAGAGAGAGAGAGAGAGAGAGAAAACGAGATAGACGCTACGAGAGTGGCAGTCTAATCGAACGCGTATGCGATACACCCATTAATAAATCCTATCTTCGTGCGCTTTCTTTTACTTTTGCAACCGATTCATAATAAAAATTTGTTTGATAAATACTTCTCCTACATTATATGCCCGTTAAAAGAGCCTACTTTTACGCACAGGAATTTAAATGCGAATGAAATCAATCGACGAATTTCGTCATGACGTATTATTTTCACTCGAACAAAACGTTACGAAAGAACCAAGATACTTAAAACAGAAAAAAAATACACGCTCATGTATGCATACACACATACACACATGCACACGCACACGCACACGCACACACACACACATGTATATTAGTATATTCTAAAACGAAATTTTACGTTCAAATATATTTTTTACCTTTGTTTTTTTTTTTTTTTTTTTTTTTAATGTCATTAACAGTATAATGCATATTATCAAGTAAAAAATTAACAAAAGAAAATTTTAAATGAATTAATAAAATTCAATCGTAATTTGAGAGACTCGACTCTCAATAATCTCGTATCAGAACCGATAAGTCATTCAGCGATATGATAACGGTCCAGCAGAGAGACAAAACATTTAAAGCTAGATCGCTTGTTGACTGTCGAATAATATACTTGTTCTATAATTTTTTTCATTTATCGTCAATTAAATAAATTAAATATTATATTTTAATTATAAAATTAATCAAGTTAATGCATTTAATATAAATAAAATTGATATATATATATATATATATTTTTTTTTTTTTTTTCTTAAACAATAAAATATATTTAATAATATGCATAAATTTATTTGTTTCAGGTGAGTCAATAGTTTCGAGAAAGTTCGCCAATCGTACAGAAAGAACAATTCGTCTACGTGAGTTGTTGTTACCATATTCTCATAGAAATACAATCAAACAGTCAAGAAACGCGCGAGGAATGTCGCTATAAAAAATCCCCCGTTTCCGATGAATCAATTAAAATATTTGAAACGAGATCCATCCCCCGACACAATAAGAAACCGTGACACGCGTGAAATCGGCTGCGTAAAAAAGAAATTCCTCGATTCGAGCCTTTTTCTTCGTGAAAAAAGAAAAGAAAAAAGGAGAAATAAATAGAGTTAAGAATTCCCGTCTGCTCTTTGGGCAACGCGCGAGCGGCGGGCGGGCGCGAGTCGTTCATACGCATATACATACGACAAAGCCCAAAGTATTGCACAACAAACAAAACAGAGACACGCACGTCGTTCGCTCATTACCCCGTGGCGCGTTCGTTTACGTACACATACACGTGTAGCTACATTCGTTTCACACATCCGCTTCCGGCCGCGCGTAATATAATAATCGCTCGAGCAGCTCGCACAATGGGCAGCTCGCGCGCTATTTGCTCGCCGATATGAATGCGAACGCTAGCGCGCCCGCTCGCCTCGAGAGCCGAATCGGCAATAATGCGCGCCCGACGAACGACCAACGAGAGGGAGAAGAAAAGGATCTGCGTCCACGAGAGCATTGAAGGGAAAAAAGAGACGTAGGCGCACGTACACAGAAGCCAACGGAACCGAGGAGAGACCGTAGGAATTCGATTAAAAAATAAGTCGGGGAGCTGTCCAGGGAAACGTTGCAGAATTTTTTGGAGGCGAAAGGTGAAAGAGAGCTAACGAATGAGAGAGAGAGAGAGAAAGAGAGAGAGAGAGAGAAAGAAAGAGAAAGAGAAAGAGAGAAATGGATTGAACGGCGATGTCATTCGCATACGAAAAAAAAGAACGCGACATACGCGAGCAAGGGGAGCATTAAAACACGAAAATAATAATAAAAGATACAAAAAGAAGTACGAGGGAAAAAAGGCCGAGAACGCGCACGTATTTGTTTAATTATCAACGGTACCGCATTAACTCGTTAATTGAGCGTCAGATGGCGAGCATTGTTAGCCGTTTGACACGCTTTGTACATCGATCTATACGTATACGCGAATAGGGCTCGGGGCAGACGTCGTCGTCGTCGTCGTCGTCGTCGTCGTAGTCGTCGTAGTCGTCGTTGTAGCCACAGCCATCGTGTGGGAGTTTGAGCTCTCTCTTTCTCCCGCTCTCGCGGCCCAGACTCGTTCGTTCCCTCTTTAGCCGCGTCCTCGTCTAATGCGTCTAGGTTTACGCGTCGCTCGGCACACGTGCGCAAATTCCGATCGCACACACTTAAGCGCGCGCACTTTCGCCCACTCGCGCGCACGGAAAAGTAAACACGCGCGTACATTTGTGCGCGCACGAAGGAGGAGCTCGGGCTCGCGTAATTTACGCGCATCTAAGCGCGGCTTTACAAGCACAGTTACAGTACGCGTACGCGATTCGGATATATATATATATATATATATATATATATATATGTATATATATATATATAGATAAATATAGAAGCGAGCGTTAGGACGGAATAGCGCGAGCGAAAGAGGGAGAGAGCAGCCGCAAGCCTCGCGCCCGCGCTTGGCAGACAGCGGCGGTTCGCGGCGGCGCGCGTTAATCGTATGCACAAATTAGAACAATGAGTGCGTGCCATTATATTCGAGAGCCGGGGAACAACGCCGGCTTTGAATGACACTTCTATGCTTCGGGATGGGGTCTCTGCTCTTTCGTTTTCTCTCTCCTTCTCTCGGGAATCCTTTGTCGAGATATTTCGAATTTGAACGGAACATAACCAGGAGATGGGAGAGGAAGGGGGAGAGGGAAGTCTGAAAGACAGAGACGTCGGTCGAAAATGGGAAGAAGGAAGAAGGAATCGCGAGAGCGTATGTAAGAGAGAGAGAGAGAGAGAGAGAGAGAGAGTAACGGGAGACGTTCGAACGTTGGCTGCCTAAAATTATGGGGATAACTGGCCGTGCCCATAGTAACATCAATTAATCTCCATTCTGCCGAGTGTACGACCTGCGTACGCCCTCGCGTCTCCCGCTCTGCTCCAATTTAATGCCGATTGTTACGCTCATCCGCTTGCGGGCTTTTATTTTATCAATTTTTGCATCGATGCGCTCCCAGAGTGTCTCGTTGATTATTATAATTAAAGCCGATAATAAAATTATTACCAATTTTCATAATTAATTTAAGCCTTCGCGGAGAGATGATCGTAATCATCCGATAATTACTATCAGAAGTTAGTAGAAGAAGGTGTCTCTTAATTAAGAAACTCGTAGGTCTTGTATATTTTTTCCCTTCAGCCCTAGCAAAGCTGCAGCTGCGCCACGCGTTTTATGCAGATTTTCAATGAAGTAACGAGAAGCGCGCGCTTGTTGGAGGAGCTGATATCGAGAGTCTCGACCGATCTGCCGGAAGTTTTCTCTTCGTTCCTCGCTCCTCTCGCGTTCGCTCGTCGTTCTCTCGTCGTTCTCTCGTCGTTCTCTCGTCGTTCTCTCTTCGTTCTCTCTTCGTTCTCTCTTCGTTCTCTCTTCGTTCTCTCGTGACGGGAAACACATCCCGTCGACGATGAAAGTCTTCGATATTTACGACGGCCCAGCTCATTAATTATCACGCCTCCCATTTCAACATTCGCCTCTTGATTAGCGAGCGAAACCTTCGTTATTTTCGTTACTTACATATATTTTTTTTCCTAATTACTTTTATTCCACGACGCGACTACTCCCCTTACATATAAGCAATTATCGTTGTTTAGGCTATTTCACCGGCGTTCCCTTATTTTTCTTATCAATAGATTTTTTACTATTCGACGTTTTTAATAGCGAATGCCGTATCGTGTAATAATTATCGGATAATTTAGCTCGTTCTTTTGGCAAAGTTATTTGTTTTCATGATTAATTATCGTCTTGTAAAAATTTTTTTTTCCTTCTTTTTTTTTTTCTTATCTTCTTTGTAATTTTTTTTTTTTTTTTTTTTCTCTTACACAATCGAGGCTGCCGAGGCAGAGGCTTTGAAAATAACGGATAAATAAAAAAAGCTCGCGGAAAGTTGAGTCGAGACCGGAGGTAGGAGACGAAGATATGATAAAGGACGAAGGCTCTTTAAAAAGAAACGGGGCGCGCGTCCGAGATTCGACCGGTAATCGAACGAACGCGCTTGGGCTCACAGAAAGATTCCTTTGTGATCATAGGATAGAGAGACGGAGGCTCGCTCCTCTTTTCTCTCGGGTGGATATACACGGTGGAAATTAGACGCTCGCGGGCGAGCTAAAATAATTAAAACGTCCCGGGGATAAAAGACAAAAGCCGCGCTTGGTTTACCTATCCCATGCGCCAGAAATACGACGTAAGGGTGAAAAAGGAGAGGTAGAAGAAGAGAGCTAGAGAGACAGAGCTAGAAAGAAATACAGAGATAGAGAGAGAGAGAGAGAGAGAGAGAGAGAGAAATACACGGCCGAAGAGAGGGAGATAAAAATCGCGAAAGGGGAGGTTTGATATAGCCGAACGAAGAAAAACACGGACTTGATCAAAGTGAAATACGCATTGCCAACCATGTGGGTAATTATCGCGGACCTTTGCATTAACCCGCTTGCCTTCACGGGTTTCCTCCGGCTTTCGTCCTCGGCCAAATATCTCCTTGCACGCCCTCGAAGCTTCTCTTCCTCCCTCGCGCTCCCTCTCTCTCTCTCTCTCTCTCTCATTTTCTCTCTCTCTATCTCTCATTTTCTCTCACTGTCTCGCTTTTTCTCTCTCGTGGCTTCCACATACATATTCAAATGTAGGCGTAACGAATGCAAGCCCAAGTGTTTGCTAGTTTTACTCTTTTCCTCGGCTGCTTTTTTCCTCCTTTTCAATAAACGCAAATTCATTTGCCGCGCTCAAACGCGCGAGAGCGAGTTTTTTCATTTACAGATGCGCTAATCAAGCGTTTCTTTTAAACCGTCGAGATTGCCATTGAATTATATTCCGTTAAATGCTGGCTTTCCCCGGCCCTGCGTCGTATTCGTCGTCGCTGCCGCCGACGTCATCGTTGTAGTATATATATATATATATATATATATATAGATACACACCTATAAGCTCTTTAAATTAGTATTTATTAGCATCCAGATTCACTTTTCTCGATTCGTTAATGTCAATCTCTCGGCATTTACGCCTTGACTGCGCGAAGAGGAGTAACGCGCGGCAGGCAAATCTGTACAGGCAGTTTTTTCCTCCTGTCGTTCGTTCTTTGACAAGAGAGCCAAACTCATTCGAAGCGCGCGTCTACTCTCTTCTTTTCTTTCTCTTTCACCGCGCTATCCTTTCCGCTGCGCGAAGGAAAATAATTTAATTAATCTGATTGAGAAATGTTGATGCTACCGTCTCGTAAAATAATATCCAAATGAATTAATACCCGCCGTCGGCGGCCGATTCACCAGGAGTGCCAAGGGTTAAGAAAGAAAGCCAGGGGCTGGGATGCGCGATGCCGCTAGTCGAAGAAGAGAGAAAGAGGAAAAGAGATCGACAGGAGCGGCCGGATGTGTATGGATACAGAATCCATTCGGGTGGTAACGCTGGGAGGGGGGAGGGGGGGGGTAGTGAAGAGAGATCGAGAGATCGAAAGTGAGAGAAAGAGGGAGAGAGAGAGAGAGAGAGAGAGGGCCCTAATTAGCTAAGTAAAGCCGAGGCATTATCGCTTATTTTCAAACCCTTCTCGCGTTCGCTCTCTTTGCTTTCTCGTCCTCGGGATCCCCTCTTGCTCCTTCCTCCCTCTCTCTTTCTCTTTCTTTTACACGATCATCATTTACTCTTTTGCTTCGATATATTTCACTCACTCTCTTTTATCCCGCCACCCTTTCTTTCGTGTATTTCCACTTTTATCTTTTATTCGATCTTGCCATTCTTTTGCCCTCGCTCTTTCTCTCTCTTTCTCTCTTTCTAGCTCTTCCTCTCGTGAACGCGCGCTTTATCCTTTAAACGAACGCCAACGTTCTCTCGGCACGGGTACATATAAACTTTGGGCGTATTGAACCTATCGCGCATTCGTCGCACTCCAATTGGAAAATTTTCCTGGCAGTGCGGTATGCGTACAAAGCTCGTGTCGCTCTTTATGCAACCTCTCACGGTGCACCAAAGCATTTTCCTCGCCCGTGCAAACTCACCGCTCGGGCTGATCGACGGAGATAAAATTGCCGCATGGCTGCAATACGCTCGAAAAAGTACAAAGTATTCCGCGTGAAAATGCGGCTATAAAAGGAGGACCGAGGTGCAAGGAACACACGCACTCTGTGAGGCCACCGGATAGAGCGAGAGATTATCGGTGGTCGCATTGAAATCTATACTTTTTGCTTTGGAAGTAAGAGAGACAGCGAAAGAGAAAGAGAGAGAGAGAGAGAGAGAGAGAAATAAAGAAAAGAGAACGAAAGCGATGGGAGGAAACGTTGCAGAACCGATAAACAGAAAAACAGAGTAAAATATTAGGTTAACAAGAGGAAAGAGGACTGAAAATAGTACAGTGGAAAGGTACGAAAGTGAAAGGATATTTTTCGTTGCGTAATTTTGTAACGGCGTTATCGAACGAGCTTTGATATTTTTTCTCGAAATTTTTTAGCAAAAAAAGAAAAAAGAAAAAAGAAAAAAGAAAAAAAGAAAAAAAGAAAAAAAAAACGAGAAATTTGTAGTTTGAATTAAAAAAGTAATTTTTTTTAAAGAGTTTTCGGGCTCTCGTTGAAGCAAGAGTTTTTCCTCGTGTGAATGAGGGAAAAATATCTGCAGGAGCAATAAAATCGCATTTGAGAAAGCCCTTTGACGAATGGATTTCTAATAATTTATAGAGATAATTAACCGAGTTCTCATCGCTCTCGTGCCTCTTTCTCATTCTCCCCCTCTTTCATACGATGAGCGACGACTCTTTGATTTGCAGCAACGATTCCTCTCAATGCACCAAGAATTTATCGTGAAATTTCCAATTTCTTTTTTTTCGATATTCCAATTGCTCTCGTTAATAAGATTGAACGCCATGCTATTTCCAAATATAAGCGAGAGAGCGAGCTGCGCATCAATTAGCCTTAAATCTTATTATATAGATTGCATAAAATACCAATAGCAATACGTCAAATAAATTTAATTGAAATTCCGTTATCGTTAATAAATATGCATCTTCCTCGAGTGAATAGAGTCGCACTCTTTCTCACTCTCTCTCTCTCTCTCTCTCTCTCTCTCTCTTTGTGGATTATTAATATCAAAGTTGAGTTTTTTGCTGTCGGCACATATTATTATTTGGACGATTCATTCATACGTGACTTATCAAATATTTCAAATTATTATATTAAATGAACACCTTTATTAATATTTTACCAAAGTATATACATTTTTAACAATATTACAGAATTATTCGAAATCATTATATGCTTATATATACTGAATAGTTAATAATATTTCGTTATTAAAAATTAAAAAGAACGAAATCCTTAAAATTAATACCTGCTAAATTCAAGTGTAAGTAAAAAGCTATTAAAGACTAATAGAGCAAAGAGCATATGAAGAGAGTCGTATC
This sequence comes from Chalcis sispes, assembly GCA_949987625.1. NCBI lineage: Eukaryota > Metazoa > Arthropoda > Insecta > Hymenoptera > Chalcididae > Chalcis > Chalcis sispes. Next base: position 737,420 of record OX465096.1, read on the forward strand.
ACTAATAGCCTAAAGAATAAACCAGTGTTTTTCTTCCCTCGGTTATAGATGAAAATCTTTCCTCGTCTCTCGCAGCCGTCTTTGTCGGAACCCTCTCGTGTATGGTGCTCCTGAACAATGAGCCAGGTAATAATTTAAAACGCGGATAAAATCGATACATAACCCCTTTCTTCGTCGACAGCCGCCCTATACTTGCTACATACACACGCGCCTTCTATTTCTCTCTCTCTCTCTCTCTCTCTCTCTCTCTCGTTCGGGCGCGCGCGTCCAAAGATTTTTGTGTACATACTCATGTGACGCTCGTGTGCCGCTCCTCTTTCATGCGGTGGAAGTGCAAAACACTCGCGAGCGCGTCACGTGTTCGCGTGTACGCGCACACGCGCGACTCGGTCTTATGTAAGTGTTCTTTCGTACAACAACGCGCGCACCGAGTCCCCCTGTTTTTGCAACGAAAAAGCCCTTGGTTCGCGCGCGGCACTGCTACAGCGGTGTCGGGACTCCGGTCACCGGCTAGCTCGACTGCGTGTGCGTAACAAACGACGTCGCTGACTCATTGATTCGCTTGGCAAATGTAAGCATCTCCTACGTCTGCCGAGCTAAGCGCCTTTGTACTCTTTCTCTCTCTCTCTCTCTCTCTCTCTCTCTCTGTCTTTCTTTTTTTCTCGAATCTCGCAAATTTTGCCTCGACGGATTATTGTCGCCTCGTCTCGCTCAACGCGAATTCGCTTTATTTACGGCCACTTATTTCCTCGAATTACGATAATGAGCCTTAAAATTCTTTTTTCTTTTTATATTTTCTTTTTATTTTTTTATTTTTTTATGTTTTTCTTCGTTTTTTTTTTTTTTTTTTTTTTTTTTTTTTATCAAATTTTCGATGAAGTCATGAGGCTCAGCAGGGCGATGTTTGATTAGCCTCTTTTTTATAAATTTTTATGTTCGTTTTCGAAAAGTATGAGCGCGAGGTAATTTATGTCGCTTCGAAGGCTTTCTTTAGCGTCACTGCGAGATTTCTTATCGGTTCTGATCGTAAATCATCGCGAGCAGCACGGGTGCGAGAGCGCGCAGCTGCTTCTTTGTCGACGTTGTAAATCAGAAATCAGTTTACACATCTCAATATTGAACCCACCTCGGCTTTATACCTTTCACACTCTTTATAATCTAGAAATTTCCATTGCAATACTTAAAGATCTAAAGATTTTTATGACTCTTACTATCTAATCGAAATCACGCTTTGGAGTGTCAGTTTAACAATTTTCTTTCGAACGATTTTTTTTTCCTCTTTTTTTTTTTCATAAAATCATTTTGTGTCGATTGAGACTTAAAACAAAGGTTGCCGGTCATTGTAAACTCCGAGAATTCAAAGTAATATGATAAAAAGTCAGCGATAACATCGACCGGTTAATTACTGAAGAAATAATGTAGTAGAAATAAAGTAGAGAGGGGAAGAACGATTGAAGTTCGAGCTACTATCGAGAGAAACCGGCTAGTTTGGCTCGTGAACAATCCGTTGTAAAAGTACCGGAGGATTGCGAGCGAAAGAAAAGATGGCAAGGAAGTCGCCACCGCCGCCGCCTGTCGATTCTATTGGCTGAGGCTCGATCCAAGGCGGCACGCCGAGAACAATTAATTTTTATTATCGGACCAAGAATTCACGCGCTAATTGCAAGACAATGTGCCTCGCATCGAGTGCTGCTGCCCTTTTAAATATATTGTAATTATCTTTTACTTGCCCTCGTTGACGAACTTGTAAAATTATAAGCTTCTTTGTCCGATGCATTTTTTCTTGTTACATATTAAAAGCCTTGGTATAATTAACCCGCGATGCAAAACTATGTTAACAGAAGAATTAAATATTTTATGTAAACGCAATATTATATGCTCGACTTAATTTGATTTGTAGAAGACAACGAGTGCCATTTAATATCTCAAACGTGTTTTATTTATATCAAAATATATCGGTAAATAGATAAATAAACGATGAATATTTAATATTAAAATTTAATAAATTTAATCCATTTTTACATAAATAAAACGTGTATGAAAATTTAAATGCCTACATATAGCTGTTTAATTGAATCTTTTTTTTTATCGACAATTTGATAAAATTTTTTTTTTTTCTTCTAATCTTAATGCATATTTTTATGGCAATATTTTAAATGTTTTTAAATGTCCAACGACAAGAACTATTTAAAGCATTTTAAGAGCAGGTTATTGAAATAAATGATTATTTTTAAAAAACACATCGATAATTTTTGTGTTATCTGAAACTAACGCGAGGCAATAAAAATTATTCAATTAAAAAGTGTAATGTACGAGAACGATTTAAAATGATTATCGTTGCGCAAATAAACTTTAACTGTATAAGAGCTTAAAGCTGACAAAGTACACCCACTGAATTATAAAAATGTTGAACTCGTAACATTACCGATTCATCGCTCTTAACGACTCGAAAATGATACTGTCTTTTGTTTTTGCGCTATAGCCTTCCTCGCGTTCATTTATTCATTGCGGTGCTTTTAGCGCGCGCGAGCCAAGAACGAAGAGCACAGGACGCGAGCGAGAAAAGCTAGTCTCACGGTGAACAAAAAAAAGAGCCGATTAACGAATTTATCGAAACCGTGCGATGCTGCGCCGCGGGCGTCGCGATAACGACTTTTTGTGCCAGGCAAGGAGAGGCAAAGAGAGGCAAAGAGAGAGAGAGAGAGAGAGAAAGAGAGAAAGAGAGAGAGAGAGGGAGAGTCGAGGACGACGAGTCAGGTGGAACGGATTGCCGAGCCCGCTCAGCACGTGCACATTAGTATTGCCGGCGCGCAGGAGAACGCGCCCGCGAGGATCTGAGAGCGAGTTTGACGTTCCAGTCAGCAACACGTATACATACATTTATCTGTACGTGTATATAGGTATATATATATATATATATATAGATAGATAGAGAAAGAGGCTCTCGGTCTCGGCTGGCGGTAGCGGGCCGCCACCTTCGGGCGCCCTCCGCGTCCTCATTCAACATTCAGCATCCCCCCTCGATATCACACAAGTTCTGATTAGACGCGGAATTAATGATTCGAAAATCAATACGGGCTGCCCCCACTCCCTCGGGTATTAAGACACTCGAGGCTCGCCCAATCGGAGGGAGAACGGGCCCTGCCGCCTACCTTCTCTACTGGCTCTTAGTTCGCTACCGGAGAGAGAACGAGATCGAGAATGAAGATGGAACTCGAACATGACACTGACAATAACTGATATTTCATTAAAACTGTCGCTGACACGCTTTATCATCATTCCTCGACTCTCCTCTCTTCTTTATTCAATTTTATCATTCGAGCTTTTTTTTATTTCCTGAAAACTCGTAAAATTCATATAAATATTAAAATTTAACCAAAAATACAAGAAACATAATAATTTTCAAACACACACACACACACACGCACATATATATATATATATATATATATATATATATATATATATATATATATATATATACCCCAGATCTACTAAAATTAAAAAGTTTAATTAAAAATTTTCTTTGCTGTGCTTAAATTACTGTAAAAAAAATGCAAGACTTAGCTGCATCTTTATTTACTTTTTTTTTTTTTTTTTTTTAATAAAAGATAAAAATAAGAGTATCAGAAGAATGTGATACTTGAAGGAGAAAAAAGAGAAGCTGCGTTTGTCTTTGCCGCAATTTTTTACAATGTTATTAAGTAAAGAGTATAAGCGTTCGTCGAGTAAAGTGCGGGTAGAGAAGATGATGAAGGCGAAGACAAGGTATGGCGGAAGTAGGGAGCTTCTTCTCTCGGCGATAGTATATCGAGTAAAAAGGGAGAGAAAGCGGGAGGAAAAGTACGGAGCCCAAACCGTCGACGCGGCCCGACTATTTTGTCACCAAACCCCTTCTTCGCTCTTTGATAACTAATTAGTGTTTTACCCCCTCCCAGTGGGCTCTTTTGCCGTCCCAATCAGGGGGTCGCCGTTACGACGCCGAGGAGTGGGAAGGAAAACGAGGCGAGGATAAAGCGAAAAAGAAGCATCAATAGAGAATGAGAGAAAGAGAGATGCTGGAAGGAGAAGCTGGAGAGATCGAGTCGAGGGTAGCCTCGTCGTTCTCGTTCGGAAGGAACCCTTTCGCGGGAGGCACATCGACGTTCTCAAGCTTCTATTCCCTCCCCCTTTTGAAAGATGAAGAATCAAAGGATTTCACCCAAGAGAGAAAGCAAGAGCCCAAGAGAGAGAGAGAGAGAGAGTGAGAGAGAAAGAGAGAGAGAGAAAGAGAAAGAGAAAGAGCGAAGCGTCAAAAGTGCGATAGGGTTCCGAGCAAAACGAAGACGTCGAACCCTGCTTGAAATGTCACGATGAGAACGAGGGCTGCGGGACCGCACACTCTCCTCCTTCTTTTCAGTCCTCTCGAAGCGTCCTTTAAAAAGCTTTGGAGAGTTCGACGACGACGACGACGACGACGACAACGACGTGATAGAGAGAAAGAAAAAGCTACTCAATACTTTCGCGATTGGCTTTTCTCTACCTATGCTGTTCTCTCCCTGTCTTGAGGGTGGATTGCGCGAACCATCGAATTTGTTTTCGATGAATTTTTTTCGTTGTTACAGCCCGAGATAAACTCGCAGCGACAGCGAGCGTGACAAACACGAGTCCAGGGTAATTAACGACCACTCGACTGACTAACAAGGATCGTTATTCTTTTCAACACTTGTGTAATTACGCGGAGGAAAAAACTCTTCGTTGGAAGAATAAACTCGGATTCTCTCTATTTCTCTCTCTCTCTCTCTCTCTCTTTCGTTTTTTATTTCATTTTCTTTTTTTTTTTTTTTTTCGATTTTTGTTTGCTCAGCGAAATATCGAACGCCGAGCAAACTACTTCTCGTGCTGTTAGAGCGAGGTTTGGTATTTTTAGAATTACCATCGGAAACTTTATATTTACTTTATCTTGGGTAACAAAAGATTCGAGCGTGTAAACAAGCCAGCAGCATGTCGGTCGGAGCAAACGAAGACAAAGATATCGGTATATTTCACGGGATCGGGGCGCGAGAAGCGAGGCGTCCCTCGCGTTCCCCTAACGAACGAGTGATGTTTCCCGAAATGAAATATCGAGGAACGCACGCGCGGGGCGATGTGCCGGCGCCTACTTGTATCGAAAATACCTGGGCGGCGCAGCTTTACGGCAGCTCGAGTCTCGGAGGAAGAGGCTGCGGCACCGGTGCAAAAAGGGGTTGGGAAATCCCATAAATATCGAGGCGATCTTATATTTTCATCACAGGACCATCATATTAAAATTTATGTTATGATCAGAAGTGCGCGTATATATCAGGCCACGGCACGGAAGCGCGCGAGCCCGTCGACGGGGGGTACGCGTCGACTAGCTGCCGCTCGCCCGCGCGCGCCACGTAATATTGTAATCTATGTGTGGAAGAATGCGGGAGGAACGGAGACGGGAGTCGGTAACATCGAAGGAGCGAAAAATACCGAAAGTGTGTGTGAGAGAGAGAGAGAGAGAGAGAGAGAGAGAGAGAGAAAGAGAAAGAGAGAAGGATGAAAAAGTGGCTCGTCGAGCCCGCCGACACCGACGTCGACGACGCCGCCGTTGCCACCGCCGGTGTAAGGGATGGCTTTCGTTGCAAGGGCGCACTCGCGAGGCAGCACGGAGAAAGGACCGGGTGTCGAACGCGCGCGCTCCGAAACAATAACCCAGTCTGTATAGCAAATCCCGGCTCTATTCCTTTCTTTTTCCTTCTACCGCGGGGTGCCATTAGAACCCCGCGGCGGGCCCCGTAAAAATATAGCCCGCGCGCATTGTTGCGGCTCGCGACTTTTGCCGCGCGCCGGCGTTGTCTTCTTTTTTTCTCCCTTTTAAACTTTTTTTTTAGATGCGCCGCTACCTGTCATACTTGTTTGCTTCCGACGCTCTTTCTTCGCTCCGGTGTGGTCCTTCAATCTTGCTGAATAAAACATGAAAATACAATTTCCCAACGGATGTGTTTTATCGCTTAAATATTTACAGCGAGCGATTTAAAAAAAATATTCGGCATTTAATGGAAAAATTATCAAATGACAATTTTGAAATATTTATCGGTATATACTTAAATACGCGGGGTAAATGAATTTTTTGTGAAATAAATGGCAAATAGTTTAAAATAATTAGCGTTATCGAGGTTACACGTTGCGTTTAATATCAATGAAAGAGGCACTAAACTCAACGAAACGGTTACATCAATAGGTACATTGAACAAAATGAAATGTGAATTGTTGAGCGATGAGCAATGGGGCAATCATTAAATTTTCAATTTCCGCGTTCACGGTAGATCACGCGAAAATTCTTTGTCCGAGCTCTATGTACCCCTTAATTCAAGTAGCGAGCCGCGCGCGGTCCCGATAGATCGCGCTGTCCGCGCGCGCGCGCGGCTAGATGATTGACTCGGAGGGACGAAGGAGCATTGTCGTCCATTGGACCGAGCGAAATCGAAATGGCAAGCCGGTATAAAATGGTAACGCGATTGTCCGGCAGCCCGTGCGGATTGCGAATTATTTCTCTTATGATTGTGTATATCGCGGTATTGTGTATATCGCCGCCGAGAATATAGAATCGTTCGCTCCGACCGTTCATTCCGCGACAAAACAATCGCGATTGATTCATGCAAATTTCAACAATTGCTCCTGCACCCTTTCTCTCTCTCTCTCTCTCTCTCTCTCTGCTCCCTTTTGCCGCTTCTTTCCCCCGCGTCCTCCTACATTGTTTTGACCGCAGTGGCTCGTATTTTTTTACTTAATATCCAAGATCAAACGGAACACGCGTAATTTTCCGAAGCAGTGCTTTCGTACGTTTCGTTCGGGCCGTTCGTCGAGGCGGACTTTTTTCTCTCGGCGGTACGAGCTAGAGTTGGTTTTTGCGCGCTCGCGTCATCGTTCAGCAGGAAATCGACGACGACGTCTTGCCGGGAAAGGGTCTGTCGTAAGAAGAAAGTATATTCCCTCATCGCTCGGCGCGTCGTTTTGTCGCTTGTTTCTGCTGCTCTGCCCGTCTTCTCTCTTTTTCTTTCTCTTCGTCTTTCTTTATCCACAAAGGCATTCAACTGATTTATCGTCGCATGCCCTGGCGTGAGAATAAGCCTGCGCCCTGCGACTCGCTCGTTCTCGCGTCAGCCGGAAGTCCCGCGTCTAAAATGATAGTCTCTCGGCGGAGCTCTCGAGGAGCAAGGCTGCGCGCGGCACGCGGTCGTCGATAAATAGTTCGCGTCGACAAGAATCGCGAGTGTTGCCCGATCGAAGCGTTCTTTTGTACAAGCCGGAGTGGAAACAAACAGAGGGAGAGGGATAAGATAAGGAGGGAGTAAGCCGCGAGGAGAGCGAGCAAAGTAGACCGAGAGCAAAAAAGGAGGAATAGAAAGGAATTAAAGGGGGAAAGGATCGAGACGATAAAGCAAAGTTGAAAGAGAACGTTCGTGTCTAATGATGTTTAAGAAGGGGCTTTAATTTTTCATTAGGAACAGCGGAGCACATCAAAGGGGTTTCTTCATTTTTTAGCCAGATGCCTCGGGGCCTCGGATACCTCGCGGGTCGACGCGGGGGTGCGAGTGGATAGACGCGCGCGGGCATTGTCGTCAGTTTGATGTATTATTGACATTTCTTAAATATTGTCGCAATCTCTCGAGTTTCTTTCTTTTTATCGTGGGAGAGGAGTATCGCGAGAGAGAGAGAGCGAGCGAGAGAGAAGGAAAAAGTGCTTTGGTAGCGTAGCTCTCGGGGCTGCCGCTCCATCTCGAACCTCGATGCTCTCACACACGTGGGAACACGTGTCGCGTAGACTAGCGTTGCGCGCGAACGGCCTGTATAAACTTTACTACCGACGCTCCTCGGTCGATGAACCTTAGAAACAGATTTTCTTCCCCTCGTTAAAATCCAGTAACACATGTCGCTCGGCTTTCAAGGAGTTAGGATCGATAGCTCTGCTCCGGAGAAGCCTCGATTGATTACCGTAATTTACATCTGGTGCGTGTGTTCCGTGGAAGCAGAAAAAAAGGCGCTTGAAAACGAAAGGGCGAAGATGAAAGAAAAAGCCTCGATTTAAACGACGATGCCGATTCGTTTATTGAATTTCGAAACTTTTTTTATTCCCATGTGCTTTTAAATTGTTCAAAAGTTTAAGTCTTCAGTAAGAAAAAAAAAAAAAAAAAAAAAAAAATTTTAATATTAATAGAAAGTTTTATGAGGTTGATGTAATATTGAAAATCTCTTGTCTATATATCGAGATGATAAATACAAAGGGAACGGAATATAGAGTGTGTCGGATGCAAACATCGTAGAACGAGCGAGGCTTAGGCCCGGTCGATATCTTAATAATAAATACAAGAAGAGGGGTTCACTACGATGGCTGGTTGGCGTGAGATTGAACGAAGGGTGGCCGCGCGGGGGTGTGATTGGTGGCGTCGCAAAGAGAGCGGCTTCGGAACGAGCGCGCGAAAGAAAGAGAGCGAGAGGGGCTGCGCGGGGATCATTCGCACCTCGCGGTGTAATGAGAAAATTTGAAATATCGCGGCCGCCGAGCAACGGAGCTTCGTCGGAGGCGCAAAAAAAAGAGAAAAGAGCATAGAGCACTAGCGCCCCGCAGTCATAACCGGCTGATCCGTTCCTCCTTCCCACGGGAGATTATAAGAGGGTGCTGCTGTATAAGGTATTTGCGTGCCTCCTTCTCTCTATTTCTCACTGCGGCTGGCTCTCTCTCTCTCTCTTTCTCTCTCTCTTTCTCTTACTCTCTTACTCTCTCACTCTCTCGCTCTCTCGCTCTCTCGCTCTCTCGCTCGTTCCATCGTTCTCTTTAGCCAGTGTTCCCTTTGCTTTCGGCGCGCGATGCGCGTCCCTAACGTCGCATTTTCGTGGCGAACCGCCAACGATACTTTTGCATATCTTGGCGCGAGAGAACGCGAGGGTGTACGTATATTTCGAATCAGCTCTGCGCGCGACGCCTGAATTATCGTCGTTCTTCGAAGGCTCCTTTGTACTCGGAAATACGACGCAAATGCGCATTATTTTTTATAATGACTATCTCGCGCGCCGCTTGCGATTTATGAAAAAAAATCGACGCGCCCTCTATCTACGCGTATTTTTTTTTTTTTTTTTTATTCGATAACTCGTTGAGGCGTCGCAATTATGCGTCATTAAAAATTTAAAATTTAAACGATTAAGCCGCGCAGCAGCAGCGGCTCGGCTCAATCAAAGTTGAAGCAAATTGTGCGCGCATAATTTCCAAGCTGTTAATCAATCAATCGATTAATCGTAATGACCGTGTAAAGAAGAGCCGAGCTATAGAAGAGAGCGCGAGATAGGGGTCACGCGCGCGCTACCGCTGCGGTATATTGTAAGGAAGGGAGACGGCAGAAAAGATAGAGAGTCAAGGTTAAGGATTTCCCACAATCGGGGCGCGGTTGTACGGCCACTTTTTTTCTATCTCCCTTACTCTCTCTCTCTCTCTCTCTCTCTCGCTATCTCTCTCGTTTTCTTATCTCCACGAGTTGCGCCTAAGCAATTCTGCATTAAGGCAGCCGCGAGAAACGCGCGGCTATTTCTACAGATACCGTACCGTCTCTCCTTCTCTTCTTTTTCTTATTCGAGTTTCTGGGATCTCTCGTAACCAAGGCTCTCGTGAACTACGTGACGCGCCACTGTTCGAGAATAGGATCACCAGAATCCAAAGCGAAATTAATATCTTTTCAAACAGCAATTATCTTACGCGCGAGGCGTTCAACTTTTAATCGTTGCACTAAAATAGCAAGACGCCGCGCGGTCTAATTTTCCATAACAGCATTAATAAAATATTAATGATAAAGGAAGGCCATTGTAGAGCTTTATCTTTAAAATATAAATAAAGATTAACGAAACATAAATAATTAAAAATGTCTCGATTTGTCTGCAAACTCGATATTATCGATGCCAAGTTCAGCTACGTAACAAATATTTGCCAACAAAAACAATTCGAACGACTTTAATCGTGATACTGTATAATCATTATAATTGATATTCGCTCAAGCGAATACCCTTGAGCGTCGATCACATATAACTTAGACAGCCGCGTACTCGTCTTCCTTAACATGCCAGTAACAGCTGGCATCGTTGCGATACGCTTGCGTCTCGTCAACAAGACATTCGCATTCTTTATGTAACTCGAAATACGTTTCGATACTTTTCTCTCGCATTTTCGTGGATCATTCGCATAAGTTACCGCGAGCGCTCGCCTTGGCGCCGCCGTTGAAACGAAACACGCTATTGTAAAGATAGATGCGTTCCGACGACGGAAAATTTTGAACGATTGTTAACGATCGGAGACGAGGAATCGTACGATTGCTGCCGTTTTTGCTGCAAACGTCGGCATCCATCCATCCCAACAATTGGCGCCTGCCTCCGTATACGACGGATCGCTCTTTGCTCCGGTCGTTTGCTACGGTCGCGAGAGGTAGTCTATGTGTGCCGCGTCATGAAATCGGCCGATAACCCGCTCTCGTCGTCCTCTCGTCGTCTCGCCCGTCTCGTTCTCTCTTTGCGACTCGGGGGTACGACTCTTCGAGGCCGATCGAGCAATGTAAGCAAGGATGAGGGGGGGGGGGGAGGGAGGGGGCAGAGGGGACGGCGTTTCCGTCTTTTCGAAGCGGTCGAGCGCGCACTCTCGAGCGTAAAGTTCATCGAGAGCGCGTGATTTTCCGAAAACAATATCCAAAGCTCGGCAAAGTGATTAATCGGTTAAGCAATTTGACCGAGGTACCTTTACAATCGTTCAATCTGCCGTTTTATTCTCCGCTGGTGGACGTTTGTAGCGCGCTCGCGAGCGGCGGTAAAGCAACGATAACATCATCGTCGAGTTTGTAATGACAAACACATGCGCGCGCTCGCTCGCGAGGTGACGCCATAGTGCGCTCTCTCGCTCTCCTATCGGCTTTTGATCTATACAGCGCGGCATATGTTTAGGTCATTAATTAGCATCTGGAACCAATTAAAGTAATTACGAATTCGGCAGTAAAATATCGTCCGGCGAACGACGCCAACGGCCTGCGTTCTCCTCGTTAATCTCGCATCAATGTGACTACGCGAGTATATCTGTATATTATATCCGACCGGTCTCCCTTACCGGTCCCATTGCTCAATATCAAAAATCGTGAAATTTCCTATAATCGTGCGATTTCTCCCTCTCTTTCTCTCTCTCTCTCTCTTTCTCTCTCTCTCTCTCTCTCACCCACCCGCGAATACCAGCAAGCGCATTGTAAAACATATTTTTATCATAATAAATAATTACCGGCAGTCAGTCGTCGTTGTCGTCACGCGGTCATTACGTTTCTCGTCGAATTAAACTATTCAAATCGGCTTCGCTCACCGGCGATTTTTGAGATATCATCGTAAATTTGAGTGCGAGCGAGTGAAAAAATACGAGAGAAAAAAAAAATAATGCGCGATTGTAATTTACACTATTGTAGCGGCAATGGCTTCCGGCGGACGTCTGTGCAAAAAAAAAAAAAAAAAAAAAAAGAAAAAAAAGGCAAAAAAATGAAGAAAAACGAAAAAAAAACGAAAAAAACAATGAAAAAACTAGTTCTATATTGTAAAGATAAATCATCGACGAATATAAGCTGTCAGTTTTTCTTACGTCTCTATCGCGGCAGCGAGGAGCCACGTGACAAATATTCACCGGATGCGGAGCATTGCGTCTATCGATACACAGTCGAGACTCCATTAGATATAGAGAACATGGCTGTGTATTAGCGGTCGGCCGCGCGGATATGTATTTACGCTTCCCGTATCATTTCGTAATTATCGATAACATCGTCAAGGTTTTTTGCAGGAAATAATGGGTCATTACTAGCCGCATTGGCACGATTATTGTCTATATGTGTGTTATGCATAAATGTTCGTCTCCTGCTCTCCCAACGTACCTACATCTCCCCGTAATATTTTTTTTCTCTCTTTCCTCCTCCTCCTCCTCCTTCTCCTCCTTCTCCTTCTCCTTTGGCGGCCTACCCGCGCGTACGATCGGATCGCGCGGCCGCATATTTCTATGATTCATAATGCCAACTGTCCGTCCCCGCGATCGATACACCGAGCGCAGTGAAAGCCCTCGATCGAATCAAACTTTATATACGCACGCGCGGCACGCGAGTTCCTGTCGCTTTTGAATTATGCCGCATTAATTTATTCTTTAATTATTCACCGTTTTATCAGCTCGCCCTCGCCCTTTTCCTTTTTCGGCCTCTCCCGGCGAGATTTCCAAACGCTGATAAGTGCCGGTGTAAATCAATTTTGTGATTAGTTGACGAGAATCGATCCCTTTTATTAAAATGAAATAAAAGGGACGAAAGAATGAAAAAAATAATGATTCGCGACTCTTTTTTCTATAGTTAAGAACTTTATCTTTTTTTTCTCGCATAAATATTTAAAAATTTTGAATAACTTTATTATTAAGAAGGCCTTAAAAGAAGCTGATTGGAAAAAAATAAACGATTAAAAAAACGCTTTTATTATTTATTTTGGTTAAAATAATTTTTACGCAACTATGATATTGTTATATAGTAGCGAGTTACTGGAAATAGCGTCGATTATAAAACAACGTTATCGTTCGCATCGATTTAACGAAAAAAGCGAATTGAGCGAAAAAGGTGCGAATATCGGGACTTAAACGATGGGGCAAATTAAAGAGCCGATAAATGCAACAGCTTGCCGGCTGCAAAAGGAATTAGCATTTATGAACGTCGGGGGACGCACGTCGCGAGGCGCTCGCTCGAACGCGTCAAGTGCAGTCAGAGAGCGCGAGCCGGTGAGCGCGCGGAAGCACTCGATCTCTCGCGGCGAGGATCGATGCCCGCGCCTCGGTCAGCTTATCGCGCGCGTCGCGCGTTGCGCTCGACCGGAGAGGAGGGAAAGGAGGTTCCGAGCAGAAGCGGGGGATGGGGAGAAAGGAAAGAGAGGCGACGCGACGATTTCTGCGGGGATGAGCTCTCTCTCTCTCTCTCTCTCCGGCGCGTGTTTCTTTCGGTTCGTATTCTCCGGCGATGAATGCCTAAGAGAGAAAAAAGGAGCTTAAAGAGGGCGCGAGAGGGAAAGCAAGAAAAAAAGAGAGTAGAGAGAGAGAGAGAGAGAGAGAGAGAGAGAGCACGCGAGGGCACCGACGGCTACTTTGAATATAAAAGCATCTATAATTAATATCCGGCCGAGCAGAACAACGAGCCCGCGAGCAATATTTATTAGATACTTTATGGGGAAAGTTTAAAAAGGTAATCCCCGCCTTTGGTAGCCTCGGTACGCGTTTCTCGCTACATCTCGCTACATCTCTTTTTCTCTCTGTCTCTCTCTCTCTCTCTCTCTCTCTCTTTTCTTCTTCCTCGCTCTCTCCCCTCACTCGCTCCCCCCCTTTCTCTCTCTCTCTCTCTCTCTCTTTCTTTCTTTCTTTCTCTGTTCTCGTTGTACGGAACGTAGACAAAGCTCGGTTCTGCGCGAAAGGGGCGAAAAAGGGGCGAGGAAGCAAAAAAAGCTGCATAATTATAGGACGTAGATTTTCAAATTCCCTTTCATGTCTCTTCTTTCGCGATAAAATTGATACTTCCTATTGGCGAAGGCTCGGTTTGTCAGGTTTTTCCTCTTTACCGATACAAGCCCATTGTTTTATTCATCGTGCAATTCTTTTTCCCGCGTATTTATTCCATTGTTTGATTTTTCCGAGCGTTTATACCGAAGGGAATGTGAAAGTTTTATTGGTAATTTCAATTGCAGAGTGCTTCGTAAATAAAAAGTATCGATATAGATTATAAAAACTTTACCTCTATTTGTCGCCCTCTTTATAAAAGTCATTGACGCGAAAAAACAACATGAAAAATGTACATAAAGCCAGTAAAAGAACATTTACATTCACTTTTTCAATTGCTTTACGCTGGGACTTTGTGAATTTGTGTCTGCGCGCTATTAACAATATTTCCATTATTTTTTTTTTAAATATTTAAACGCTCTTTGAACCTATCTCGCACAATTATTTCAAATTTTATTATTCAAAATAAAAAATAAAATATTAACTTGAAAAAAGAAAGAAAAAATAATGATATATATATATATATACCAATAAAGATTTAATAGATATTTCGCTTTAAATGCATATTTAAAGCTTTTTAAAAGCCTGATGTATTATACGTATAATCTAATTGTAATTATTTAAGCGCTAGCTAATAATACATGATATAATTGTTATCAACGGCTTTAAAAAATCTGAAATTTTTGTTTACTCGAACTTTGTATATTTTTTGCTCGTCTGCGCTCCAATTGGCGCTCGAACTAGGCGCTCCTAAGGCGAAATTGATTGATTTTCTCGCGGCACGGCTCACCGAGTGTTAATTTAACGAATCGGCCGCGAGGCAGAAAATTCATAGAGCTGTTGCCTCTGTGAATTAAAGACCGGCGCTGCCGCCGACGACGCTGTGTGCGTACTTTCTGCTTCTCGCGAGAGAGCCGTATATACGGCTATATACAAGTATGCCGAGAGTAGGCGCGCGCCGGGACAATTATCGTTACGATCGCATAGGTGCGACAATAAAGTACAACGGGGGATATCGTGCGGCCGAGCCATCGGTTAGCGGCTTTCGGGCTATTTCGAGCCGAGGGCGCGTTATACCGTGCCGCCGTTAATATCGCGAACGCTTAAAATTCGTTATACCTTTGGGGGCCGCCGGAATCGTTTGATCTCCGCGACGGCGGAGAATCGAGGTGTGCTCGCACCCGCGCATTCTCTAATTTATCGGATCCATAAACACTATTTATATGCACCAGTGACTGTGATAGCTTGGCCGATTTAGATGAGCCGGGGACTGGCGATGACTCCTTTCGTTTACCAGATTTTTTTCTCTCGTTTTTTGCAGAGGGCCGCTTTGGCGGAAAAGGAGGTTGCCGAGTTGAAGGAAAAAGTCGCGGCGTTGACCCATGGTAATTCCAAGACTGAGGGACAATCGTTGTCCCAGAAAGCTCAGAGCGCTGAGCAAACACAAGACGCCAACAATCCGAGGCGGACGCCCAACAGCAATCACGAGCAGGAGCTGCAGGCCAAGGATAGAGAGGTGTGTATGCGTGTCTTTTATTAAAACTTACTTTAATCTTTATTTTCGTCCCATTTGTTTCATTCTCGATTAGCACCTCTAATTCTGTCTTTGATGAAATATTAAAATAACATTTCATAACTCACCGGTGTAAAAATGACACCCAACGCCGTCCTTCTTTCGTCAAATTGATTATTTGATTAAAATTAAATTCTCAAATTAAATTCTATCAAATTTATATGTCAATTTACATAGGATTAATTATTAGCCAACCGGTTAGCACTCGAGTACAAAATAAAAAATATTTTTTGCTCGTCTTCGCCGACTAAAGTGTTGTGTAACGCGAAGCGTGTTAATCGTTGCCGATAGCTCGATAAAAGCCGCGGAGGAAAAGTTCATCCGGTGAAAGATGGGGAAAAATCAATTATCGCCATTCGAAACACTTTGGCGTCGATTATTTTCGTGAGCACACATTGAGTGCGTACACACGGAGTGCGCGCGAGAGCGGGAGAGAGAGAGAGAGAGAGAGAGAGAAGAGAAAGAGAGAAGTCGTTACGTAGGCAGTGTTCGGGCTTAATCGCGCCAACACGTGGGACCCCGAGCAAAAGCCGCTCGAGCCCCGTTTACATGTGTAGAGCTTGTACGAGAACACGCATGTTTGTACCTACAGACTCGTCGGCGCGTTGCGCGCGCGCTCGAGAGAAAGAGAAAGAGACGGCGATAAAGCAAGAGCATCGCGCAGCAGAAGCTGAATGACCAGCGGCGCTTGCGCTCCACTCGCGTACTCCGCACCCTCCGTCCTTCTCTTTCTTCTCCTCCTCTTCCTCCTCCTCCTCCTCCTCCTCCTCCTCCTCCTCCTCCTCCTCGTCCTACCGGGAAGCGCTTTCTCTCGACTCTTTTTCATTCTCTCGCCTTCTTCGCGCGCTTGACTCGTCATCCACAAAGCCCCCAAAAAGTGAAAAAATTTCGTCTCTTCTCGAGAACCGTCGCTCGTTCGAATATCATTGATCTCTATAAATATACACGCGCGCGTGCGAAACCCGAGGAATCATTAGCCTCAAGGTCTCCTTCTTTTTTCTTTAAGGAACCAAGAGAAACGAATAATAAGAGAAACTCGAAGATGTTCGGCAGTCGCGTCTTCTGTCGCAGCGCGAAATGACGCTTATTCGTTTAACGCGCCGTTCATTAATCTTTGAGCAAAGTCGAAGCGCGTTTTCTCTCTTTCTCTCTCTCTCTCTCTCTCTCTCTTCTTTCTCCGCTTCTCCCGCGCTCTCGCGGACTTTATATTTAGCAAGAGTCGGCATCTCAAACTTTCGGACCGTACGGGCCGTTAAAGCCGCGGAACGCGTCGTCGTCTTCGCTGTCGTGGTTATCTTCGTCTCGGTCGTCGCGGTGGAGCAAATTTCGCCTCCCTCGCACCCAGCCGCAATTGGGAATTACGAATCGGAAAATATTCCCTTGACGCATTAGCGTGACACTCGTCGGCGCGCGCCCGCCGCCTCTATCTTTCTCTTACAACTGCGATAACATTATCGTAAATTTATCGGCAGGGTAAATAACCCGGCGGGCGTGCGCGCGTTTATGCGCTCGCGAGCGAAGCCAATTTGCCTGCGCGCGTGCAAAAATAACCGCGCGAGGAGAAGCGGAGAGCGAGATGGTGGACCGGGGAAAAGAGGAGGGAAACTGCCCAAGGAAACGAGGAGGGAGGAAGCGGGGGCGGAGGTAACGCCTCGCCTTTGCCAATTCAATTTGCAGCGTTTTGTTCGATTGACGATTGTAGCGCGTGCAACGCGCCGCGTTTTACCGATCCAAAACAAACTCGACGTTTATATTTTCAAGAATATATTGATTCAGTCTACGTTTTTTCAAGGATAGAAATAAAAGAGAGCAGTTTGCTAACTTTTGTTTTTTTTTTTTGTTTTTTTTTGTTTTTTTGTTTTTTTTTTTTTTGTTTTACATTTTATATGTTTTTAACTCAATATTAAATTTAGTCACAGGCGTTAATAAGCAAATGAAATACGAAATATTAACGCGACGTTCGGTCGAAGTGGAGCATTTTTGCCGGGACATTTGCACCGATTAGTTCGCGCGAAAGGCATAAGACTCGACACCGCGCTTAAGAGTCTTGAACAAAGCCGAAAACACTTAAAGCGCGAAAAAGAAGCGATAAAGAGGCGGCGAAGGCTTGCTAAGAGTTCAATAAGTATTCTCTTTAAAGCCAATACACAACGATCTATACAACGGCGACTGTTCTTTTGCCGTTACCCCTAGTTCTTTCGCCGTCGTACTGCCACTCGATGGAGAAAAATCATTTGCCACGAGAAGCCGATAATCGTCGAGCCCCTTCTTTTCCTCTCTCTCTCTCTCTCTCTCTCTCTCTCTCTCTCTCTCTCTCTCTCTCTTTCTCTTTCTCTTTCCGTCAACCCCTTGGCTTGGTCGCTGCTCTCAAAGACGCGGCATCGTAGTTTCAGCGGATAAGCATTTGCTTCGGATATAATAATGTCTTTATTGGAAAGTGAACGGCGCATTCGAGAGAAGCTTCTCAGAGAAAGAGTAAGAGAGAGAGAAAGAGAGAGAAAGAGAAAGAGAGAGTAAGCTCAAAGTCGTTAGCTCCCATTGTTCGACGTCGGCCGAGCATCAAAGCAGAAAGAAGAATGAAAAAGTTTCCGTTCCTCTTGGTATTTCGCGATGTCTTGCTCGGAGATGGGATGAGAATAACACGCGCGCTTCGCGAGCTAACTTTATTGTCGCGACCGATCGCGTTTTAATTGACTGCCACAATGAGTACGGCACTGTTGAACGTTGTTCGATGTTCTTGTCCGTAGTAGCGGCTAATGTCCGTGAGAAAAAAGTAGCCTTACTGAGAAAACGATTGTAAATGCCGCTGAGATAAGAAATATATCGATAGATTTGATTTATATTAAAGATTAATGAAGCGAAAATTGTCTTTTAGCCATTTTCTTTTAATTTTTTCAATTGTAACTTTTCATAATTTTTAACATTTTTATTTTCCTTTCAAATTATAAGTTGCAAATTGTTATTTTCCCTTTTTACAAAGTATCGATCATTGGTTTCTATATATATATAGAATTACGTCTTTCCAAAAAATTCACTTTTCAAGCGTGAAATAAAAAAAAAAACTAGAAACAAAGTAGTCGAGTCGCCAGGAAAGAAAGAAACGAAGAAAGGAAAAAAAAGTGATAACAAATCGAGCATCTGCGATACGCACGAGAAACGAGAGAGCCATACAATGATGGCTTTAAAGTATCAAAAGCTCACTCTGAGACGTGCCAAAGAGTAGGATGAGGTTCTCGAAGTCGTAAGTCGCTCTCTTTTTCTTTCTCTTTCATTGCTATTGTAGCGAAACTTTGAGCAACAAAAAGGAGCGAAAATCGAAATTACGCCGACGTCGCGCGGTCGTGACGCGGTGCGGCGCAGGAGACGGCAAAGTTGACAGAAGCGGCGCACTTATGCACGAGCAGACGAGAGGGAGGATCGACCCGCAAATTAGCCGTGTCTTTTCGAAAAGAGAAGAGCTTTTTCCCGGGGCGCGAAACCGTTGGACGGAGAAAGCCGAGGAGATGGAGGCTGCCCGAGGAAAGAGAGAAAGAAAAAGAAAGAGAAAGAGAGAGCGAGTGTGAGAGAGAGAAAGAGAGAGAGAGAGAGAGTGAGAGAGAGAAAGAGAGAGAGAGCGAGAGAGAGAAAGAGAGAGAAGCCGCGCAGAGAGATGAAAGAGAAGGAGAGAGAACGGCCCAAGTAGCTGCCAAGGCAAATACGCACAGCGAGTGTTTCAAAACACGTTGGCTAATGTACTACGGAGCACGTACTCCGCCAGATCAAGAAATAACCGTGCCGTGCGTTATACCGACCCTCTATCTTCCTCTTTTCTCTTTTGTTTCTCTTTTGTCTCCTCGCTCTGCGCTGCTTCAAATGAGCTAATTTTTTTCTCATTTTGAAGAAAGACGTCGTATCCCTCTACTGTGAATTCAGCGCTCATAAGCCGATCGGATTACACTAACAGCCGAAACTCGTGAATCTTTTTACTTTCCTCTCGAAATGTCTCTCTATCTCAGATAGAAAGATATTTACGCGCATATAAGTATATATCGAACAGCGTCAAAGTTGAAATATTACGCAGAGGAGAAAAAAAAATAATTCACGTGACGCTCGCTCGGCTAAATCTCACCGGATTGGCGCTCGCGCATTTTTATGCGAGTATATGTAGCATTCGAAGGCTACTTGTCGGCCATGTTGCCGCGGCCGATATCTTATTACCCGGGATATTTGTTCTGATAGGAGCGAGATTCGAGCTGATAATTCGTCGCGATAAGACGGGCGTAATCGCGATTGCTCGACGCGTCGCGCGCGCGCACGCGTACACACACACACACACACACACACACACACACATACACACA
Source organism: Chalcis sispes (assembly GCA_949987625.1). Lineage (NCBI taxonomy): Eukaryota > Metazoa > Arthropoda > Insecta > Hymenoptera > Chalcididae > Chalcis > Chalcis sispes. The sequence continues at coordinate 756,900 of OX465096.1, forward strand.
CATACAAAACCCTTTAATAAATACGCGGCAATAAAGAGCCAGGAGAAAAAAGCGAGCGAAAGAACGCAAGAGAGGAGAAAGAAGGAGAAATGATAATTTAGCGTAGTCTCCTCGTGTACGATCGGTCTCCTCCTTAAAGTCAGCCGGTCGATTTGGCAAATATTAGCCCGCGCGAGACATCGAGTCCTCGATAGCATCGGGGCGCCTTGTGCCATAAAGTCGATTAGTCGGGAACCGAGTGAGTATTTATTACGCGTCGATAAGTGCCCGAAAGGCAGCGGCTTAATGCTCTCGAAGCTTACGGCTCGCACGCTTTTTTCCTTCCTCCTTTGCTGAATTACTCAACATTATATTCTTGCGCGACTGGATTGGATTATACAGTATCTACAAATACCTTCGCCTTTTCCTATTGTTTGCAGTTGTTTATGCTTTTCGCTTTCGATCTGCTATTTATTATGAAGCCCGTGTTTTTTACGTCAATTACGTGTATAATGTAAATCAACCACGTCTGCGACGTGAATATTTTTAATGAAAAATTTAAAAACGCGTTTTATTTGCATTAATTTTTATTGCATTGTAGTATTAATTTGTGTAAAGAAAATAAATAAATAAATAAATAAAAGTAAAAAAACGAAAAAAGAAAATATTACGATGAATTTTGAAAAGAATTTATTTGAATAATAAAAATAGACCAAACGAACGCGGCGTAATGAAAATATGGGGTAATTATTATTCATACGCCGCTGATAGTGAGTAAAAAAGTTTATCAAAGGTGAGAATTAAGACGCAGTTAGTATCCAACGTTATCAACGTAGATGAAAATTGTCTGAAAATCGAAAAGAGCAAGACGTGTCGTATCGGCGGCGGCGGCGGCGGCGCCCGCTAGAGCGATAAACGTCTTGCGGCAACAACGCCGGCAAATCGATCGGACCTTGAAGAGTCTGGCATTATTGTCATTGACGGAACTTTGTTCCGCCCGTAAGCGCTCGTTTAATTTGAGATTTTGTGCATGCGAGCGAGTGAGTGATCGAATGCGCGTCATGAGAATCAGAGAGAGAGAGAGAGAGAAAGGGGAGGGGGAGACAAAGACGACCCAGATTCTCTTCTTCCTTGGTCGAGGGAATCCGAACGACGTCTTCGACGATTTTTAGAACGAGCGATTGACGGAACGAGCCGCGCGACGACGACGACGCTCTCTTGCCGTCCATTCTATTTATAAACTCTGCGTCTTGCCATTGTGTCGAATGACAGACTAACGGCCGCTATGTTTTATCTTCCTCTCTCGCTCCCTCGCTTTTTCCTTTTTCTATCTTATTCCGACAATCGCGCGTATTGGCACCGCGAACGATGTCGATTTGGTTTATCGCCGAAGGAGGTAACAAAGAACTAAATTAATGTGGGCAATACATTATGCGGGTCACTCGATAAAGTCGTACTCAAACTACATGAAAAAGGACGACGGCAACAATAATATTTATCACCATGTTAATTATTCTTGGCTAAATATTAAAAAAAGGCCTCGAGCCTCGATATTCGAGGAAGTTTATTTCATTCTTTGTATTAAATGAAATTTAATATGTTAAATATTTAAACGCCGCTCTTAAAAAAAATGAAGGAGATCGAAAGTCGAATAACGAGCAGATAAAAAAGTTATATAGTCAGCAGTAGCAGCAGCAGCCAGAGCACAAGTCAATCGGTTTGCGCGAAAAATCAACAAGAAAGAAGACGCAGGGATTTTTCCGGTGATTAAACGCAAGAGCACGGAATTCTTGAACATTGCGCAGTCCGCCGCCACTGCCGCCACCGCTGCCAACGCCGCCAACGCCGCCGCGAACCACTAGTCGTACGGGTGTTTGAGTGAAAAATATAGGAAAGGAAAAAAGGAACTGGTAGAAATATAACGAGGAATATTTGCTCGTTCCTTTCTCTCTATCTCCTTTTTTTTTCTCCCGAAGGCAAAATTACTCGCGCATATGGACACAGAGGTCCGAGCTCCGGTTCGCCAGGGCGCAGTTTACAGGTTCCTCGTCCGCAGTCGAGCCAATATCGTTAGATATTCATTTCGTAAGTTTCAAGTAGAACAAAATATAGAAACTCGCCACGGATAACTCTCCGCAGCTTCCCGCGCGCGCGCGCGCGCACGCTTGCAACCCCTTTTTAGCTCACAGAAATTCCTCTCGTTTCCTCCCCGCATCTCTCCCTCCTCCTTCTCCTCCTCCTCCTCCTCTTCCTCCTCCTTCTTCTCTACCACCCACAACCCACAACCGTTCCCTCGGTACACTCAGAGACTCGCGAGTACTTTTTCTCTCCCTCTCTGTCTCTCTCTCTCTCTCTCTCTCTCGCTCTCTCTTCCATTCCGCTCTCGGCAAGCGGCTTCCTCCGGCGTCGCAAGCTCCGCGGCTTTTTTCTGCATATTTCTCTTTTTATCTCCGTATTCGCCTCTCCCTATCTCTTTTTCTCTCGTAATCCGGTGGAAGGTCCCTTCGTATGTAACCCGCAAAATTGCGTCTGTTGCGATGATGCACATATTCGTGGCCGAGTGCTTTTATAGGGCCTCGGTTCGAGGTCCCGCTAGAGACTAGTCCAGCCACCGTATATAACTATAACGGTATGAGTTTCTCCTTACTTTTCTCCCTTATTTTTATTATTATATTATTCGGATTGCATATTGTTTCAATTTTATAAATGCATATAACCAATCGTTATTTCTCTTTTCAATCGATGAACGTTAGCCAAATGAACGTTAGAAAATGTTTTTCTTCTTCTACGAGTAAGAAAGTTCGAGAGTAATCACGGTTTATGTACACATAGAACACATTTTAAGATTTGTCTGCTTTTGGTGGAAAATATCTCCGATAACTGAACGAGTACGCGGATTTTTTATTATGTGTATTTATTTTTTGTAACAGCTAAAATAGTACTCTCTTCGTTTTATCATTTTTTCAACGCTTAGTCGATACTGATCCTCTCTTGTCACATTTACGCTTATCACTGATTCACAGCCGAGAATTCAACAGTTTACACGCATACCGTCACCTTCACGGAATTTCATTTTTTATGAGTTTAAAATAGCAGACTTGTTTCTTAGATATTCCTCAATTATTAGTATTATCAGTGACTTGCTTAAATTACGTCAATCGCCACCTCTTAATAGTATCGCTAACTAAAGATAATAACATCTTACCATGTAATATCTTATTTATTCTTAACCACAAAAGTTTCTCAATCGATCCGAATTTTTCTTTCCAAAGCTCCCTGCAATTTACGTTAACAGCGTAGTCGAATATCTTTAATAATTACGTTTCTTTATTTTGCAAATCTCAATAATTCTCTATTATTTTAATAATTTTTTACAAAAAAAAAAAAAAAAAAAAAAAAAAAAAAAAAAAAAAAAAAAAAAAAAAAAAAAAAAAAAATTAAATAAATAAATAAATAAATAAAAAAATAAAAAAATAAATAAATCAAGTGTTCGAGCTAAGCCTCATTAGTCGACTCATCGATAACACGCTCTCTTCCTCTTTCTTCTCAAGTCGATTCATACGAGTCGGTTGGATATTTTTTTCGAGCGATTCGTTTTTGCGAAGCCCCAAAAGTACAGAGTCTCCCGTTCGTACTTCGTACTCGCAGTGGCTTTCGAGTCGAGATGAGGAGTAGGAGTAGAAGTATGAGGAGGAGAAGCAGGAGGAGCAGGAGGAGAAGGAGGAGGAGAAGGAGGAGGAGGTGGAAGAAGAGACGGAGGAAGACGGCAAAGGGGCTGCTTCTACCGGCGTTGCTGCTCGCTCGCGTACACCGAGAGCTCGGACGCTCCATCATCGTCGGCCGAAGCGTTAATTAGAAAATCTGAATAATTAGAAAGTTACTTTTACGGATTCCGTGGGGTTCCGGCCGCGCAATCCTTCACGCACGTGTGTATACGTATATCGTCGCAATACGCGCCCGCACACAGCCGCGCGCGCCTTTTTTTCCGCTCGCAAGCCGCAAAAAAAAAGAAAGCAAAGAGAGCCGTAATGCCGGCGCTCAACGGGGGAAAGACCGAGAGTTTCGACGTACGTTTTATGCATATATATATATATATATATATATATGTCCAAACGTATACGAGAGGGGTTTGACGAAAGAGAAAGAGAAAGAGAAAGAGAGAGAGAGAGAGAGAGAGAGAGAGAGAGGAAGAAGGAGAGAAAAGGAGGAATGGGAAAGCAAATTCGAGGTGGGTGCTTTCGTAAGCCGCGGCGATTCGCGAAGTTTAAAAGCCGTGGCTCTCGAGTTGCCGGAATGAATCGATCGACGGCGGCGCGGCCTCCTCCTCGAACTCCTGCCACTCTCGAAAGCTGCTGCTCTCGAAAGCGAGAGATGCGTATCTGGTCACGGCGGCCTAACGATTGTATCGCAATTATGGCTTTAAATATATTTCATCGGACACGCGAGTGCGCGACCGTTATCGAACCGCCCGCGTCGCTCGAGAAATAAAGAATGTACGTGTGTACACGAAAGGGAAAAAAACTTGACGTGCCGCTCTCTCTCTCTCTCTCTCTCTCTCTCTCTCTGCGCCACCCCCCTTGCTCTTCGATTTTTTTTACTTTGTCTTTTTGGCCTCCTACCCCTGTAGGAGCTATCCACTGCCGCCTTCCGCTCGCGGCACCCGAATCTTAGCCATCGGTTTCGATTTTCTTCTTTTGAAAATAAAAAGTAAAACAATGAATGTAGATTGTGTATTTTTAACGAAAATCAAAGCATATGCATACCTGGCTGCTGCGTAATAAAATCTAATAATTGACTTTTCTAAGTAATTTGAGGAGTTGCGATGTACAAGTAGAGCTCGCTCGATCTATCTTGATGCCACGTTCCCGTCCGACTTGGACGTTACGAAAAATGCACACTGCGGTTTAATCCGAGAAGGAGAAAATCGTTGGCAATCGAAAGTAATTTCAGCAAAGACGTCAGTCGCGCACATTCGAACCTCTTAGTGGAAAGAAACAGGGCCAAGCGCGAGCTATACGATTTAGCATGTATTATATTGCCCCTCGTGTACGTTTCGTTAAATTACAGAGTCGCGCAGTCGATAAATCACAACGCGTTTTAAAAGCTGCCTATCCCCGGCTTGCGCGACCTCGTCTCTATTGCGTATTTTTTTTTAATAGAACAAATTATTAAACTCGTCGCTTGTATTTTACAAAAGCGCGAAAATCTATCGAGTCGAAACGACTATATTTGCTTAACGTCCAGCGAGATTGCACGAATCTCTTTTTATGTTTTCTTTTTTTTATTATTTGTTTACGATAAATAATCGAAACTGGTAAATTGTAGAGAGAACGATCGGGCGATCGTTACCTCATAAAACGATCCGTTCGATACGAAAGCGCTCCGATTCCAAGCCGGTCCGGTTGTCGTTTGCGTTTTTTATGAAATCGGCGACCCCGCGCGAATTTGCGAGCGCGATTCCACGAGGTTGATAGCGCGCTCGCGACTTTTTTCCATAATGCACGCGTTCGCGGCGCCCCTGGGGTGTATCGTCGATAATCACGATAATAACACGCTCGGCACTGAGAAGGAGGAGGAGGAGGGGGGAGGGGGAGGAGGGGGGGTCGATAAGTGGAAACGAGGCCGTCTTATATTACTTTGCTAATTCTTTTTTATGCGCATGAAAGTAAAGATCGTGCTCGTAAAGATTAAAGAGCACGGCCGTCTTTATAGGAGTTTGCCGTTTCTTCGATACTCGCGTGCTTAATTATCGGCGAGGCATACTACTACTGCACCCTCGAGCAAGAGAGAAACAGAGACAGTAGAGGGATATATAGAACGCGTTTACAATGCTCCCGCGGCTTCGGAAATACATATTTAGGGCCCGCGCGCGCGCGCGCGCAAGCGCCGGAGAAAAGTTGGAAGCGCGCGAGTACATCGGCGAGTGGTTAATTATTAATTATCGCGAATCCTCTCGAAAGTCTTGGCGCATGAAAAACCGAGCGGCGGAGGGAAAGCTCGCACCGGGAAGAAAATATGCGAAATCAACCGATAGCCGGAGGTAAATCCGTAGGCTGCCACTCCTTCCCCCTTTCTATACGTATTCCTCCCTTCGTTGGTAACGCAAAAATCTCGAAATTAATCCTTCTGGCGATGAAAGCCCTAACGAAGCCTTGCGAGCGGCTGTTTTATTGCGTGCACAAACGGCAAAAGAGCCGGACGAAAGGTGCAGGAGACGACGAATCGAGGGGAAAAAAACGAAGACGCGGATATACGCATATATGCGTATCTCTGTACATATATATATATATATGTATAATATATGGGCAAAGAGGCGGAACGGCGAGCGGGGAAAGAAGAAGCGCGTGTTGAAAATTAGATTCATAACTTTTCTGCTGCGCTTTCGCGGCGGTACAAGCAACGAGCGCTGCGTAAGGGGAAGAGACGGACTCGTTTCTGCTGGTTAAAAATTCCGTGTGCTCGTGAATATCAATCCACCAGCGGGCACCTCGTACCGCCGATCTCTCTCTCTCTGTTTCTCTCTCTCTCTCTCTCTCTCTCTCTATCTCTATCTCTATCTCTATCTCTATCTCTATCTCTATCTATTTACTTCTCGCTTCTCCTTCTTTCTCTTCTTTTGCGTCCAACGTTTGATTTTTCACCTCAGAAAACCGGCAGCTCGCGTAGACGCCGGCGAGAGGAGCTCGGATTATCTCGGTGTTTCTGCAAACGCGATTAAGCCGAAACTCTTGCTTTCGTCCGCTGGCTTATAAGCCTTTTACTTCGATAATTCGCGCGGCCCGTCTGCGAGCCGTTCCTCTATTACCTGCAGCATTGATTCTATACCGTTGCTCTTCGGCAGCGGCTTCTCTTTTGTAATCTCCCGTCCCTCTCATTTTTCCTCTTTCCTCTATTTCTCGCGACTCGCTTGACTTATGCTTCGCGTAATTGTTTGCTGAGTCGCTGAGTTATGCGGCTCTTGCCGCAATGGAAACTCGATCGCTTTACGCCACCTGAATTTCATCAATTTTAAAATACTTTCTTTATCTCGGCTAAAATTTCAATCTCCCTATTGTTCGATGTTTAAAAAGAATATTATCGGTGCGAATTACTCGCACTAAAAATTAATTTATCCCCACTTTTAGACAACGCTCTACTTAAATTATAAATAGATTACGACGGTCTTCGTCGACGTTAAACTCGCTCGATTAAAGTTTTTTTTCAATAAATTATAAACAAGAAGAAAATTTTTCAAATAGGGAAAGCTTTTGAAAGAAACGAAAGTTTTTTCCTCTTTTCTTACGCTTTGGGCGAGCGTCCGATAGGACTTTTAATATCCTAATTGGACATGATTCATCCTCGCGAAACGAGTGCGAGTAAAGAAACGCGGGAACATATTAAATCCCAATAGGGAAGAGGCGCGTATCGAACGTTAAGCGCGCGGACCCAACTCGTACCAGAATGTAAGCTCCATTGAAAAAGTTCTGTCCATGGCAATTTCCTTAGACAATGGCAAGTTGGCTCAGCGCTCGGGCTGCTTAAGGGACATTTAGTTATCGGGCGGGTAGCGCGAGCTTTCGGGCTCCGCTCTCGTGTATACATACATACACACACACACACACATACATATATATATATATATATATATATATATTCACGAGATATTTAAAATTAATCCTTCCTTTGTGTCGCCTCGCTGTCGTTCGTATGTCTGTCTGTCTTTTTATCGTGCCGATATGGAGTCGTATAAATTTTACTCCATTATATTCGTCCCTGAGCGGTGCGCCGGCGGAGGGTTGAGATGCAGAGGCGAGCGAGAGAGAAAGAGAGAATGAGAACGAGGGGGTTCCGCAAGCTCTCCGGGCTTCCTCTTTTTGTCTCTCTGCGGCTTCGAGCTGGTGAAACAGAGACAGAGAGAGAGAGAGAGAGAGATCGTAAAAGAAAAAGATAGAGACTTTGAGAGAGGCTTTCATTTCGAATCCTCAATCACCGACGGTGATCAATCACAATTGAGCTCGGATAAAAAAGGAGCCGGGACGGGAGGAGAAAGCGAGAGAAGGGCGCCGTGGAGACAGGAGAAATAGAGCGCACTCGCGCACGTGTGCGAGCCGCGAGAGGAAGGGAGAGAGAGAGAGAGAGAGAGAGAGCTCTCCAGAAGTTGCGCACTTACATATTCAAAGATATCGAATCGACGTTGAATCGTTTCAACGTTCGACTTTTTCAAACTGTATATACATAAATTGCTGCCTGATCTGCCTCTTAACGCTTCGCTAATTTTCAATACTCATCCTTGGTGCATTAATCTATTAATAAAAAACATCTAAAATAATGCTACCGTTGAGAGTCGTAAAAAATACAGAAGCCGAGTAAAATAAATAATTTTTTACTCGATATGGTTCATTAATGATTTATCATTTTTTTTTTTTTTTTCAACTTTCGCGGTTCAACATTTTGCTATTTTCCTTCTTTAATTTAAAATTGGTAGTAAGTAGCCAGGGTATCGCACCACCAGTCAGACCGAGGGTTCGGGTTTGCGTAGGAGGACCGAGAGAAAGAAAAAGAAGAGAAAGGGCGCAGGAGAAAGAGAAAGAGAAAGAGTCGGAGGAAGAGGAGGTGGAGGGCATCGTGCGCGGCGAAGCATCGGCTCGGAGTTACCTTTTGATGCTGCCCCTCCCACGTTCGAAGGATAATGCAGAAACCAAAGGATAATTCCCGATACGGCGGGGATGAAATCCGGAGACTGTGAGAGGGCAAAAAACTCTTATTTAAAAATGTATTTACCATCTGGCTCTCGCGTGCGCGGGCGCAAGAATCGTCGTCCAACCGCCTGGAAAGTTTGCTTTGCTCTGCATCCTGAGGGAAGGAGGCAAAAAATCCCGCTGTATGCTCGTACACGTACGCACGAGCGAGAGCGCGTTTGATAAATTGTACGAGTACAGCCGTCCAGAAAAGGCGGCTCCGGGGCAAGACGAGCGCGGCGACACTCGCACAAGACACTGCGCTTTTGGCGCATCGAAACGCGGGACAAAGAGAGAGAGAGAGAGAGAGAGAGAGCACGCGCGCAAACGCTCCCCTGGACTTATATTCCCTCGTGGCGAGAATCCGTGGCGGAACCGCTCGAGCACGACTGCGCTAGTCTGCCTCGGGACTCTGCTGAAACGTGAAATTGTAATAATTAAGGCAAAGTTTGTACGGCGATGCGCAGCTGTACGCGAGCTACCCTGTAGCTTTAGCTGTACACACTTGCTGCTGAGCTGCTGCTGCTGCTGGCTGGCTGGCTAGCTCTTGCACCGATGTCGATTTGCGAAGAGTGGAACGCGATAATACCGAACTCTCCTCTCTCCCTCCCTCTGCTCCTCTGTTTCGCTTTTTTCTCCATTTGTACCCTCTTGTTTTTTGTTTCGTTACCACGGTCTCGCGGATCGTGTGGTCAGCCGCGCTCGGGCTCCGTTCGACCGTGAACTTCTCCTCGTTTTATCAAATTTCCCGATGCTCGACACCTACGAAAAATCTCGCAATTTCACCTACTCCCGTTCCTTTTAAATTTTTCGAACGAAACCGTATTCGATTTATTTTATTATTTTAATTACTTTGCAAATTTTCGCAAAGCAATTTTTTCAATTCTTATACGAAATGAAAATCGTAAGAGCTTGTTGAAAATGCAATTTGGATAAATTTTTTTGCTCGCAAATTTATTTAATTACCGTGAATATTAAATTTTTAGTTAAAAGCTCTTCGGTAGGAGAATATTGTCAGTTTAACCAGAAAAATATGCCGGAATATTTTGTATTTTGAAAACTCATTAGAGTATTCGAAGCAGAGGCCATTAACGAAAATATTAACCTATGGAAAGTACAGAGAGAGAGAGAGAGAGAGAGAGAGAGAGAGAGAGAGAGAAAGAGAGAGAGGGAAAGAGAGGAAGAGGGAGAGAGCAAAGAAGAGATAGATAGAAGGGCGGTTGCGCGTGTGATTCATGGTAGCGTCGTTAGACGATCCGAACTCTGTAGAGCGTCGACCGCATTGTAGACGAACGTATCTGGGATAGATGGATGAAATGTAACTATCAAAGTTGGCAATCGCGGCACTGTGGTCGCATTCTTCTTTGTCCCTCTTTCTCTTCATTTTCTCCCTTTTTTCCTAATTATCTTTTTTTTTTTTTTTGCTTTATCGTTATGTACGTCTAGATAACAAACGTACATTTTCACTCTGGATATTTTTATTCTCATACGTCGCTCCGACTGATAAATATTCCAATGTTTTTTTTTAATCTACCCGGCGATAAAACTACTACTTTATTTCATTAAATTGATTCATCATGTTTTTAAAATTTTTATATAAATAATGTGTAAACGTTTGCGTGTTCTCTCGCGCTCTCATTTAAATTTATTTGGATATAAATATATGTCTATCCATCTCTTTCATTTCCTCCGCCTTCTCTCTTTGCTCCGCTCTCGTCTCGTACGGCTGCTCTCACAATTTATATTATATGGACGGGCTGCGCATATAATTAATTTAATTAAACGCCCGGCGTTGAAAATCGTCCTATTAGTTCGGTAACTTTTGCCACTCTCCCTCCCACTCGGCTCCCGTCCTCTCGCTGCTCTTATCCTTGCACGATTCGTCGTATACCTCGGCCTCTTGATTCTCTCTCCAAGCCCTTTGCTCCGCGCCTCCCGAATGTGCGCCTCGCGCGCTTTCCTCCTCGTTTTCGTTCGTTTGGCACTCGGCGTCTCTCGCGTTTATCGTTCTCTCCCGCCTCGCGACGCGCACCCGTTCGAGAAAAAGTCCGCGGATGATCCTTCCCCCATCCTACGAGCCGCGAGTAACTTTGGCCAGCTGGCGCTGCGTTAAGTTGCGCCTCCCCTCCGCCCCATCCCCACCTCTCTTCCCGTAAAACGATGCCTCGACGATGCCTCGACAATCAGGAATGAATATGGAGGACAATCACCTCGAAGGAATATGCGAGAGGAGGAAAAAGTTTAACACGATCGTAGTTTTCGCTCGTTGTCGCGCGGAGTAGGCGGGAATAGAGGGGCCGATCGAGATAGTGGAATCCCTGGAAAGTCAGTCGGTAAACGCCTCGACCGCGTATTTACAGCGTGGGGAGCGCTCAAAGTTGGGCATTCCGAGATGTCGTACAGGAAAACGTCGTCTAAACGAAACAGAACCGGACAGCGGAAGCTCTTGCGATACGACGTTCTCAGCGTTTCTCAAATGCCACTAGCCTTCGTTACACTTTGCCGCGCAGCGTTACTTATTAACTTTTTCCTCTTTATACGATTAGTTTTCAACATTACATTATTTTAATATGGATAAATTATTTAATCATTCGCAAAGCATTATCTATTTTTAAGACATTACTCACAATTGGTTTAACATTATATTTATAACATAAAATTTTAATTATTTATAAAAAAACATTATTATTATTATTATTATTATTATTATTATTATTATTATTATTATTATTATTATTATTATTATCATCATCATCATCATCATCGTCATCGTCATTATTATTATTATTATTTTAAATAAATAATGGCTTTTTATAAATATAGAGATAAAGCTTGAGAATCACTGACGGTAAGCGATAGATAGAATTGGAGTTGATTTCCGGGACGCTCGGCTGCCCTCGCCGATAATATAAGGGAACGAGTGTCGTATCGTTGGCTCGAGTAAACTCGAAAGGACCAGTGGCCGGTTGGGATTCTTGGTCCGATGTTGGACGGACGTTTAGGCGGGCATAGATTGCGGCTCGCCAAGCCTCCGAATCCCCGCTTCTCTCTCTTTCTCTCGCTGCGTTACGCGAGCGCTCTCTCTCTCTCTCTCTCTCTTTCTCTCACTATTCCTCTCTCTATCTCACTCTTTCTCTTTCACTCGCCTTATTTAACCCTCGCAATGAGACGTAATCGCGCTGGCATTCCTTGCTTTGTCATCGACTAAATGCCAAGCTTTCAAATGGAATAGAGAATGAATCGGAAATTTAGCTTTAGAATCGCCAGTGCTTCTAGTATATGACCAAATATTCTTCAAAATTATCGATTATTAATTATTTATGGCAAATTTATATTTATTCTTCGAAAATAAGGTATTTTTAAATTATTAAATTTTACCATTAGCCATCAATGATTCGTATACTGTGTCATTCGGCATACGTGAAGAGTGATTTAGAAATCGTTATCAAAAAATTAAAAAAAGAAAAAAAAAGAAAAAGATGTCTAATGAAAGGCGCGTGTTATTTTCTGTATCGAATGGTATTACATCAGAATTCGAACGGACCGATAACTTATAATATATTTGTCGTATACATATTTAAGATTTCGGCTCTGTACTAGATGAAAGTGTATAAGAATATCTCTTTGGTACACTGGTAGAAATCTTTATCGCTACGATACGATATAAAACCGTTAAAACGTGGCGATTGTGACGATGTGTTTGAGTTTAAAAAAAAAGCAATATGTGACTTTTGACCTATTGGTAATACCAAAAGATTATATAAATAAAAGAATTTATGATTTTAAATATTATACGATAAATATGAACGCTATGAATACCATTTTTAGAAAAGGTGACATTTTTTTATTTTCTCGATGTCTACAAGTAGTAAACTGAAAAGCAGAAGGTTATCTATATAGCGTAATAAATAAGTTTACGTATTTTCGGCTAATCGCATTAGTATAGCACTATCTCATTTGCTCCTACTCTCAAAGTTTTAGTCCATAAAATGACTTACTGTGTTCGGCAGGCCAATAAAAATAAAAGTCATCGGCTCTTTCGTTTAGTCTTAAACTAGTGAGCGCTAAGGTCGAACGAAAACATTTTGCATACGTTTAAAAAATGTAAATGCGCAATCGCAGTGAACGTCTAAGGGGATAAACGTGTTGGACATTATTATCGATAAAAATTAATTCCATGGATTCGGTAAAAGCGTCTTTCGGTTTTCATCGCCGATCGGCAAAATCGCAACGTCGAAGGCTCCAAGTGGCGCGCAATCACGCGCGCCCCATCGGATCCTGCCTACGACGAGTAAGTTCTCGAATTTAATTACGGCAATTAGAATGTAAAAGTTTCCTTTTCGAGCCCACCTCGCTCACCGGTCTCGCTCAAAGTCGTCCGAACGAGCTCGATCAATCGGTTCGGTGCCCTTCTTTCATCCCCTACCCTCCATCGCCCCCACCCCCTGCCTCCCTGCTTCCCTGCTTCGCTGCCTCCCTCCTCCTCTCCTCCCTCTTCCCCATCCCGGGTCATTCGCCGTTGATTGACGGAAAAACTTTTAAATCGCGTCCCGCGGCATCGCTCGGGGAAGCCTTGTTTCGTTTTTCTCCTCGATATGGGGAGATCGATTCGCTTTCCTTGGCGACGGAATCGAAAAGTCTCGCGAGTACCGACTTTAATAATTTCTAGCTATTAAAAATGAGGAAAAAATCTGCTTATATCGCCGAATGAGGAATTACGTTTAGTCTATTTTAAGAAAGCGGGAGGTAAATAATACGAAAGGGAATAAATCGAGAAGCGAGAGGAGAAACGCCGTACGGATGCGCCAAAAAGAGAAGCGATAAAGCACAATCTCGACTTTTGAAAGTTGCGTGTCGAGGGGTATGTGGAAACGAGGCAATGCAGCGAGTCGGCTGTTTGACTATAGAGAAGCAAAACATATATTTATTCGAACGTGCTATGTTTGATTGATTTAGTTGCTCTATCGAGGGGGAGAGCCGGCGAGGAGAAGCGAGGGCGGAAGGGAGGAAAGGAGGGGGGAATCTATCGATGGACGAGACGCGAACACGTGTACCCTCGGACGACGACGCTATAGGCGGCGAAGGGGGGCCGGGGCTCGCTCGCCGAGGCGAAAGGCACCGGTTTTACGTACGTGGCTCACGTGCATCGCGCATGCGAATGCGAATGAGACACGTCCGCGCTTCGAATCGAATCCGAATCTCAGGAATCTCGCGAGGACGGCCGAGGCGGCCGACTCCCGATGATAAACGACATTTTCGCTCGGACTGCCGGGGAATTCCAGTTTACGCTATGATCGCCGCGGCATTCTTCTGCTTTCGACTTGGGCATTCCCGAGCGCGGCTGAACGAGGACGACGACGTCGCCGCTGCCGCCGCCGCCGCGAGTTATTATTCAAGTTGCGCAGGTGGTGCGCCGGAGCTTTCAATTTTTCACCGGTGCGACGACGACGACGACGACGACGACGACCTTTCGATGCCATTGAGGAGCGACGACGAGGCGCGCGGCGCGTCGATGCACGAGCGAACGCCTGTCGCTCGATCGAACGCCTGTCGCTCGATCGAACGGCCCATCGGAGGTCTTTCGAGCGCTTCCCTGCGACACAACGCGCCTCCTCTACGAGGAACTTTCATTTTATTTAAATAAACATGAGCGACCGGCCGATCGCCACGTCATCGTAAGCATGCTCAAACTCGGTGCGATGCAGTCACATGCTGGCGCCCGCGTTATAGTCTATCGAGCGTTATAATAACAGATTGACTGCTCGCTTATATACCAGAGACCGGCTAATGCTCTCCTCGCTACTCTTTGCCTTTCGAACGTCCGGTGATAGCTTATAGGTCGCGTCGAACAGTCTGATCGCCGTTGTTTCTTCACAAATAAAACTCAGCAGCAATAAAATCTCTCGAACGTTACATCGCTTTTCTTTTGCTCTCTCTCTCTCTCTCTCTCTTTCTCTCTCTATCTCTCTGTCCCACTCCCTCTCCTCTTCTGCTAGATTAAAGCGTATAAATTTTTATTTTTAATAAATAAATTGTTACCGCTCAAGGGGGACGTCTTTAGAGAGTGATATATCGAGCTCGCTGATCCCACTCGAGCGTAAGCTATCAAGGGGGAGCGGACTGGTGACTCGATCGAAATTAAAATGAAAATTATCATCGAAGAAAGAAGGACGTACGGCTTTGAACGCGTGCTTACGACCCTAATTGTAATCGCGATTCGCGCTCGCCTTCTTCGCTACACATTTATCTATGCTCGAATGAAATGGATGCGAGCTAAGATAATGACGCACGGCTCCCGCTAATCATTCTCTCGAAGCGTTCAGATAATACGTTTTAAATAATCAATTCGATAAATTAGCCTTGAATATTTTAACTTCGAATAAAAAAAATGGAAAATAAAAAATTCAACGTTCCTTTAAGATTTACACTTTTAAATTAAATTTATTAGCATATGTTTTGAAAAATAAAAAAACGCAAAGACGGTAAAATATAAAGCAAGCAGGTAGAGTTTAGATATCGCGTGACCCTGCGTTGCGTTATATATTACAGTATTATCGAGCGGCTATGCAGCACCGCGTGTATCGTTCATTAAAATTGAGCGCGCGTAAGGTGCGCGGCTCGGCAACGACGGCGGCGGTGGCGTCGGGAATTGAAATTCGAGAGTTCGGGAGATCGTCGATTGGCGCCAATTAAAGATCCGCCAACTATCGACGCCAACGTTGGGCGCGTACAAAACAAAGAGAGACATAGAGAGAGAGAGAGAGAGAGAGAGATAACGAAAGGCCGAACGGTGGCGATGGCAAACAACGCGCGATACATCGACGAGGTGAACGGGGCGAAGAAGAAAAAGCGAATACATAGACGAGGAGGAGCGGGCGAAGGCGCGCAGGTGTAACGTTGCGGAAAATTAATCGTGTCCAATATACCGAAGGGGACTATCTAACTTTCTCCGTCTCGCTCGTTCTCGCCCCGAGGATATCCTCATCTTCCTCCTCCTTGTCGTCGTCGTCGTCGTCGTCTTGGAGCTGCGGCTGAGCGTCCGCTACTGAATTTCTCTTCGTAGTAGTAGGAGGAACCAGTAATTTTCGCGTGATTTTATGGGAATTTAAGAATAATTCAATTAGGGCCGGAGGATCACTTTCCGAGATATGCTAATTCTCAAAACGAAAAGAGTGGAAATAAGAGGCGGGAGCAGTACGAGAAGGAAGCAAAAAAACGAGGGCTTCCAATAGAAGCGGTGCACTAACTACGGGTTATAGGTCGCGCAAGCTAAGGAAGGCGTTTTTTCGTTCGTTCGTTCGGCTTCAATTTAAAAATCCAATCTTCAATAATCGTTTGCGCTCTGTTCGTACTCCCCCACGCGAAGGGAGATCTTGAGCAAATATACGAGTTGGGCCGGCGTAGTCCGCCTTTAGCCTCGGCCTCATTTTCATTCGGTCTGATTAAATTCATTAGTTTAATAGCGGGGTATCAATATCAAGCGAGCCGAGTGATTTCTTCGTCTCTTACTTGGCCCGAGTTACGTTTTTCTTTCTCCCCGCGAAATCACCCTTGGGGACCACCGCAGCTCTATCCTTCTCTCTTTCTCCCTCTCCCTCTCTCTCTCTCTCTCTCTCTCTTTCTCTCTCTTTTCTCTCTCTTTTCTTCTTTCAATGTCAGCTCGAGCATAAAAGAAAGATCGCGAGCGGCTTCTAATAAAATTCCGGAAAAATTACTTGTTTAACCAAGCGACCCCGCCGATAGAGAAAGAGAATCTCAACGAGATTCGTCGTTTTTACCTTTCCACCAATCGCTGTGTACTTTACTCATCTCGTTCTCCTACAATCTCGATGAAAAGACTCCATTCTTTATACGATTAAAATTCAAGGCAATTATACGCGCCGTCGTTCAATTTATAAAACGTAAATAAAAGTTAAGCGAACAATAATAGTATATCTATGTATATAAAGACAATGTCAAGATTTGAAAAAGTTAAATTTCAAAGAAAGAAAGAACTTGACGTTATGTACGCTAACGAATAAATTCACGTGCGAGGAAAATCTTTCCCACGGTATTATTCGAGCTTGTAGAAAAACAGCAAGGTAGCAAAATAAGTCGAGCAAAAAGTATGAGAATCCAAAAGGGGAAAGAGCGAGGAGTGGGAAAAAATAAAGTAAAATTGAGCTTGCGGGCGAAGCAGCAGCGGCAGCAGCAACGGCGCTGGCGGTGGCGGTGGCGGAGCTGAGCTTGATAAAGCTCAGGTAAACATTGGTTAGTCGGATTAAACTGAGATATTCTAATGGGCGAGCAGCGGAGTAGGCCCCCGGGGTGCCGTGACGGTTCTATCGGCCCCCTGTATCTTACCGGAAACTAATGCCTTGCGCCTGTAAAACTCCGTGCCATAAAAATATATATTCCCGCTTGGCCAATAGGCAGCGGCCGCCTCGCGCCCGGAAACTCGATTCCTTTGCCCGTGCGAGAACGCTCAAATCGAATATGTAAATTCGACTCTCTTGCCTTATAACCCGCTGCAATTATAACGAACGACTTGCATCGCCATTTTTTTTTTTTTTTTTTTTTTTTTTTTTTTTTTTTATCTTACTTTGTTGTCCTTACATTTAATTCAAACCATTAGTATTTACGCTTTATCGCAGAGTTTGAGATTAAATTTAACGCCGCTTGGAATTCGTTAAATATTTGCTCGGAAAAATGAGTTCGAGTTTAGGAGGGGGGATAGCGGAGGACAAAGTTTTTAAGGAAAAGCAAAGAGCAAGAATGAGAGCAATTAGAAAATGCCTCGATGCGATCCCGTTAATTATTAACATTACCGGCCAAGAATTCGCATTCTTCGCTCTCTTCTCCGGCTTCGTTCTTTTCCGCGAGCGCAATGCGAGCTCGAGTTCGGAAAGCGCCGGGAAGATTCGAAATAACAAAAGTTCAAACGATCGGCGCGTAGCCGGAGTCCCGCGCGAGTTTCGCAGCGGCGTCACCTGTCGCTCTCGCTTGATGACGTCGATAAAGCCGACGCCTGGACGATCCGGAGATGCCGAGCTCACCGCGTCTTTGGAGCCGCGCTGCTGGTGCGCGAGCGCGTTCCGCGTCCTCCCCGCAAAAACCTCTCTCTCCCCGCATTCTCCAAATGACACTAATCGCCTTCCTTTATCTTCCCACGGTTTGCGCAACCCGATAAAAACCTTCTCGAGCGGCCGGGAACGGAACCAGCCACGATTTCTCTCTTTTCTTCTCTTCCTCCCTCTCCTCTGTCTCTTTCTCTCTCTTTCTCTCTCTCTCTCTCTCTCTCTCAGTCTCTACTCTGCAGCTATTCCTCTCTTCGTTGATCTCTTCGGAGCGGCCGCGTCCGTGCGAAAGAGCGGGCGAGAGAGAAACTCGCCCACCGCGGCAATTCGATAATTATTTCTACATTTCTCTAATAACTTCTTGTCCTTTGGGTCCTCCGACGCCACTTTGATCTCTGCTCCCTCGGTCGTTTGCGTCATTTTTTGTCTCGCTTTTTCAATAATGACTCGAAGCTCTTCTCCTTGCCGTGAATTCTCCCTTTCTTTTATCTCACATGATTTTTTGGCTGTTTTTTAAGTGTTAATTGTTCACAAATAATTCATCTGATGACTTGATTTCCAACCGCTGGCGTATTATAATTATCCAGATGCTTTCTTTTATCATCAATTGGTCCATTATGTTGGAAAATCTTTTCCCATCGACGTTGACGAAAAAAAGACTGGGCATCGAACGTTTTCTCCGAATTTAAAAAAGAAAAAAACTTTAGAAATTGTCGGACGATATTTTAAGGAGGCTGGAGTCTTGGTTCGGTCCACTCTGTTCGCTCGTTTGTTACGTGGCTCTCTTAATTCGAATGCTTACGCGAGGCGAACAGTGGATCGAGCAATGAACGTCTATGAGGATATTGGTTATTTCGTTCGGTCCTCTTTAGCTCTCGTCTTTATCCGCGTGTTGCGTCTTTCTCTCTCTCTCTCTCTCTCTCTCTCTTGAAAGCCGTTGCTGTCTGCGGGGTCATTGTAACCGATCGGTACTCGAAGCCACCCGCATGTAGGCTACTTTACGCTCCGGCTTTCAAGAGAGCCGCGACTCGTCGACTCGATAACTTATGTATCGGTGATGGCTCCTGCTCTCCGTGTACATTGAACCTCCTCTTATAGAATCCGGGCATTATCGATACGGGGCCGCGGGGCTGCGGGGGAAGCGACTCACGAGCGCCGCGAGCATAAACGAGAGCATTATGTCAGGAAGCCGAGCGCGCGGCCCCCAGAAGCGCAATCGATCACTTCTCGAGGCCCAGCGCTTGGAAAGCGTTAACGCGCTTAAGCGCTCCGCTCTTCGTGTCGTTAATCGGGCTTTGCCTCCTCCGACGACGCGCCGCAAAGTACTCCGCTCGCAAGTGCGCCGAATCTCTCCTACTAGTCCGCAGCGACGAGGCGGAAGTTATTAATAAACTTCATCATTTTTCAATCCACTTTCCATTCTTTATTATTATCATTACATCTTATCATATATATATATATAAATATATATATATGTATGTATCCTTTATTGAACGACAATACCTTTTTTAAGATAATTGACGATGGTTATTGTTTGTATATTAATTCAATAATATTGAACGAGAGAATTTTAACAATTAGATTTAATTAATATTGAGTTTTTTTAACGGTATAACATCAAATTTGAATAATAATAATAACAATAACAACAATAACAACAACAACAACAATATCAATAATAATAATAATAATAATAATAATAAAATGAAAAATTTGTTAACTCAAATTTAACGAGCATACTAGTTAATAAAAATTAGAAATAAGAAACGAATTTGAATGTTATTGACACTTTGTGCAACTGTGCTTTGTTGTTTCTCTTTTATCTCCTTTAATAAAGAAGATCGTACGATTAGCGCATAATAAAAAGGAATTTGACTTTCTATTTAAATTTTTCCAATTCACGCCATTCATTGGTATAACGCAATACACTGAAATCCACTCGGTTGCCGATCGCGGGTTCTCTATCCTGCACGTACTCATCGTCTCGCAATCATAAAACCGTATTTATCCGCGTGCTCGCTTTTGTTTAGTTTTCTCGTTTACATACCTCCTACATATAACCTCGCTCTCCTGTCTCTTTCTCTTTATCAGGCTGTCCTCTGCGCTAACGCATATATATATACATATATATATACTATCACATGCACAGAAGAGTAAGAGAAGAAAGAATAAGGGAGAGAGAACGAGAGAAAGTGTGATAAAACGAGGCAGAGTCGACGCTTCTTCGCATTCCCTTTTTACGGCCCGTGTGTGGCATTATAAATTCAAGCGATACTCGTTGTACCGGCGTCTCCTTTTCCCGAGGCCACGTACATATACATATATAAATATAAATATGTGTGTACGTGTGTGTATAAGCATCGGCGCTGATAAAAAAGCGACGCTGCCGGTCTCTCTATTTATTATCAAATTTCTTTATGGCTTTACAAGCCTGTCAGCGTCGCTGCTCGGAGCTGCTTCTGCTGCACTCGCTTACTGAAATACATCGCGGCGATGCTGCTCACGTGCCAGCTCCGGCGTTGCCTCCTATATATTATACTACCCGCCCGCACGCGCGTACATAAACCCATGGGCTCCCTTACGCGTTCGAATCTTACCTCGCGTTTAGCCTTAACTTTAAAGCTGAAACTTATCGGAGGAAATCTAATCTATTTCTCACTTTCAAGGCATCCCTTACGTTTACTCTATTCATTTTGAACTTGTATTTCGTCCCCGTGTGCCTGGATGTGTGTGCTCAAACTTCAATTAGCCATCGCACAAATAAGAAGGTATGCACGCGCTCGTAAAACGATAAAAAAAACGCTGCTACGGCTACGTTTTTGCCGTTTACCAAATTTTTACAGCTTCAGGTTAAAAATTTCTAACCCTCGATTTTTTATTTTTATTCTTATTTTCTCCTCTCTAAATTGGCGCGAATTTTTACACCTATAGTCGAAGCTTCGTCTTTTTCCGAGATCTTTTACTATATCATCGTTAACAACGTCATGAAAGGGTGGAAGGGAGCGAAGGAGCGGTGACGGCGGCGGCAGTGGCGGCAAAGGGGAGGGGGGAGAAATTATAAAGGGGATTCAACGGATCTCTTCCTCGCTAGACGTAAAACGCTCTCGTTCGCGCAAGATTAACGTCTCCGCTCGAACAAGTCGACGGGTTCATTAGTCCCCTTGTACGGCTCTCATCCTTGGCATTCTATTGTATATCGAACCGCCATCGATTTTCTCACCCCCAATTAGGAGGGAAGTAGCGGTGCAGCGCCCGGTAATGGCGCACTCGATGATGCAAAGCCTGTTTTTATTTGCACCCGCGCGAGAATTATTCAGCGTGACTCGATGGAATATCAAAGCGGAGGAAAGCGATGCGGAAATAAAAACTGTCGATACTCGATATATACTCGTTTATTTTTCCCTTTCCGCGGGGATTGAACGAATTAAATTCGACATTCAATGGCGCACTCGTGTTTTCAAAGTTCTAAACAATATGTATACGAGTGGTATGCTAATTAAACAGATATAAAAAAGCTTAACCCGCTTATTCATTAAAATGCATCAGTTTTCAATAAGCGAGTTGTTGTCCGTTTTGCACGTATAGCTTGCTCCGTAAACCCTTCAGTCCTCCTCCCGACGGACGGAGGAATTGATTTCCACAATGAATAACAACAACGGGACGAGGCGCTCGCGTTCGCCCGACCGAAAGGACAGATGTCAATTAACGGGAGAGCCAGCGAGCGCGAAAGGGCCGATCACAGTCGAGAGGCAAGAAAGAGAGACGACGCTGAAAAGCAAAGCAAACTACTCGCGTATAAGCATAGAGCGCGCGCGAGAGAGCCGCGCGGAGAAGCGGCGACTCATCGAGAGCGGGGCAAGAACGCGTACGGGATAGCGTGCGAGTGAAAAAGTGATTGATAGAGCGCGATGAAGTCGGGGCGAATGAGCGACGGGGGCGACGCGTGTACGGCGGCCCTCGCCGGTATATCGATATTCGATGCTATGAAAATTTCATTATCGGTGTTATAATGATATAAAGGCGATGTCGCCCAGGACGAATGAGAGGAGGAGGAAGAGGAGGAGGAGGAGGAGGAGAAAGAGGGAACACGCGAGAGCGGCGCGTCGAGGCTCGATCGAGCTGTCGATTAACTTCGTTAATTATTCGACATTGCCCCGGCTCGCTTTCCATCGCGCTCGCGACTATAGCCGAGAATCGCGCCAACTCGATATGTGAGCCAGTACGATTTTCAATCGGGTTTTAATAATCGCGACCTCCTCCGCGCTCCTACCTTCGATATTTTCTCCGACGCGGCGTGGGCCTAGGTGCGGTCGCGTGCGCGCGCTTGGATTTTCTCGATAGGTGGCACGCGATCGCCGCACCGCGACGACTCGGCTCGACGCGTTCGAAAGCGCGTTTCGCCGATTGTCCGTTCGATGAATTTTTATTGCGCGTCCCCGCGTCGATTCTTCACTCGATTCTAGACGCGACAATAACAGCTCGCGCACGAACCCCGCTAATTCTTATGAATTTTTATGAGTTTCGTGTTCGTTATTAGCGAGCGACGAAATCATTTATTCAAATAAATTGTCTGGCTAATATTTATATAATCTGCAGACTGATATTAATTTTGAAAAATGTTTTCACTTAAATATTTTACGTGTCATTTGTTTACTTTTAACATTTTTTACTTACTGAGGATAATCATTTGTGTGTGTGTGTGTGTGTGTGTGTGTGTGTGTGTGTGTGTGTGTGTGTGTGTGTGTGTGTGTGTGTGTGTGTGTGTGTGTGTGTGTGTGCGTGTGCGTGTGCGTATATACATATATACATATTTATATCACAAGTAAATAATTAAAAATGTAGCTTAATGCAATATGTACATAATGGCGTAACAAATGTAACTAACGATATATTTTATTTTGTGTGTTTTCAGGTGAGTTGAACTTGTACAAGTGCCTCCCCCTAATAGACGCTAAGGAATGAGGTGTATTTCATGAGTAAGACGCTTTTCGAAATTACGAATTCATATCGGAGTCGGCTCTCGTTGAGCTCTCACGAGTCTCGATAATAATTAATATCGCAATTACCTATCGACGAACGACGAGCGCTAGCCGTGAAAGGAAAGTTAAGGGCACCTTGTTAATCATTAAAATCGAAAGATGTCAGTAGCGAGAGGCGAATCATTGCCGATAAAAAGAGTAGCGTAATAAAAAAGCGAAAAAAACGACCGTTGCCTCGGTGCTATCTCTCTCTCTCTCTCTCTCTCTCTCTCGCACACCCGTCCGCCCGCCCGTTTCGTTTGCAGATCAATAGCGACGTTAATTAAAGATGCGCGATAGGTGTTGCGGTAACATAATTTAATAGCGCCATTCCGAGCCTCGACAACAGAAATATGAAAATCCAACGTTTCACTCCGTTAATTGACATCCGATCTGACACAAGAGCCGTCAAATTGATTAGCGAAGAACGAATTAGAATCGATTGGCTGTTCTTTAGCCGTAGTTAAACATTAGTAAATAATTAACAAGATAATTAGCAGTTAATTAATCCTCCATTATTGCCGCCACTTGAGTGAGAGAGAGAGAGAGAGAGAGAGAGAGCAAAAGGAGATTTTAAGAAGCCAGAAGTCATTCTGGATGACTCATAATCGAATCGCGAATTCACGCCTGCCGAATCTACGCGGATGGAGATAAAAGAGAATAAACGGGTCGAAGTCAACGGTGCTCGGTAGAATTTAGCGAAATGAGTTCGAGCGGAAATGTTATACTAATCGAGCGCGGACGCATCGACATGCCATTTGGTGGCAGAAGGCCTCCAAAGCAGGGAAATGAAGAGAGAAAGCTTACGAAGTCGAAGGATACAAAAGGGCGAGACGATTCGCGAAGGAACTAAGCGAAACATCGAACAGCGGAATGGCAAGGTAGACCACGTCGGGGTCCTCGCGCTGACTGTTGCTATTTCTGCGCGCACTATGTAAATTTGCCGAGTGCCTCGGTTTATATGCATACTCACATATATTCGTACTTGTAGGTGTTCGTATGTACAAAATACGCGCGGCAATCAAATCGATAGTAGACGTAAAATATACCCATCGGTCTAATTGTTAGCGCGCAGAGCGAAGAAGGGGGACTGGAAGGGCCGTGGCCGAGAGAGGGAAGACCGGGAAGAAGGAGGCCAGCGAGCCGCGGCCGCGACGGAAGCACCGGCGACTCTGAGAGACCGGGAGGAGGGGGACTGGGTGGCCGGTGGGAGGAAGGGGGCCGCATACCCGGCATACAGCTTAATCACCCTCTCGTAGTGCGTTCTTCAAGCTGCCACGAACTTCTCTCTCTCTCTCTCTCTCTGGCTCATCTCTCCCCTCCCCGCGATCGACTGCCGAACAACCCCTCTGCTCGAGCCGAGCCACGTACCCGCTTTCTCCTCTTTCTGGAGTAGTGGCCGCGCGCTGCTCGGCCTTTCCTACTCCAATAATCAATAATTATATTCAAATAAAGGGAGATACGGAGACGGACAGAGAACGAGACGGCGCGGATGACGATTGGCCGCTCGGAGCCAAGATAAGGAGTCCGAGGGACGCGTATCGGACCGCCATGTACGCTACGAGGCCGTCGATTTTACTTACCGGACCAAAGCCATTTTGCCCTGGCGCGGTTTGGAAGCGAGCGAAACGATAGCCGCGCGCGAAGACAAAATCGCGAGGAAAACTGACTGGAATCGGATGCGAGCTAGAATCGTTTTCCGATACCATGACGTTGCTGTGGTAACGACGCCTTCTCAATGGGTCAGCGAGCGTATTCGGCCGTTCGATCGGTTTCCGAGATACTTTTGAGGATCTTCGACGCGAGCAAGTTTCTAGCTGATTAGCTGTATATGTTTGCGGCTCTTAGTTAAGTAAATGGGAAGTTTCGAAAAGGGGGGGAATAGGGGAGTCCCTCTGAATCTTTGATAAGGTTTCTATCGGAGCCGTAAGTTCGCGCGGAAGTTCGGCGCGAGTATCGAGTTTGGAATCTGCGTAACTACGGGATGCCTCTCGTGCGCTTTCTCCGCGATCTCTCTTTCTCTTTCCCTTTCTCCTCCTTCCTCTCTCTCTCTCTCTCTCTCTCTCTCTCTCTCTTTCTGTGTCTATGTAGCTTTATACCGAGTATGCGGGTGCGCACATACACCGAGACGGAATAATTAATTTTTCAAATAAGTCGGAGCGCGTGATTGAAGCGTGTATTTCTTTAATTAATCCATATAATTAGAGGGTATAGGAAAGTTTTAGCAGGCAAATGATTGCGCACGGAGGGAGTAGGTAGGGAGGAGGGAGGAAGTGGTGGAGAGGGCGCCAAAGAATCCGCGAGAGCAAGAAATGACGGAGTATAAATCATCCGTGACGAAGCTCGGGCGAGTTCGCGAGTTCGTCGGCAGGCGTATGTACGCTTGCATGGAAAACAAAAGAATCGCAATACGTAGAACGGGAGCGGATTCGGAAGAGTTTTCGTGGCGAGTACTCCAAGAAGTGGTAAAAGAAGAAGAAGAAGAAGAAGAAGGTGGGGTTGATCGATGCAAAACCTGCTGAAAGTCGCGTGTCGCGCCGTCCTCCCCGCCTAATTAATCACCGTAGTATCCAATATGGCCAGGTCCCTTGGTCTCTCGACACGACACGTTTCCTTCCCCTTATAACTATACTGAACGAAAATAAATCGCGCTATCTAAATCAAGCTCGACGACGACATTGAACAACGACCCCGATCGATCCGTCGCTTCTACACTTCTCTCCTATCTCTTCCTCGCTCTTTTTCCTACTCGCCTTCTCTTTCTCTCTCTCTCTCTCTCTCTCTCTCGTTTTTTTTCTTAACTTTTTTTAACTCTTTTTATTTTTAATGCCCGTACTTACACGTACACGTATACATACACATGTATGTCTATGTATTCGATGGTAAGATTGAAGCAATTTTATAAAATTATAGTTATATCTCGATAAAGATTATTTTGTATTAATATATTTATTTCTTTTTAATTGAATTTCAAAAATATTCCATCGATTGAATAAAGCTATTAAAACACTCACGTTATCGCGACAGATAATTTTAAGCGCTTTATTTCTGTTATTTTCTCATGATTTATATAAAATTTATTCTTTATTTTTTAAACTTCATAATTAATATATTTTTTAATTTTATTTTGTTGTTTTACAAATGTATGTCTATGTAATTTAAATATTGCGGTATTATTTGAACTTAATTAATCATTGAAAAAAAAAAAAAACGTTGAAGTGAAAGTTAATTAATCATTAAATCAATGTTCGATAATATTTAGAAAATTAAACGATGGTTTAAGTTTGACAAAAGTGTCGACGAAACATTTGGAAACGCTTTTTGCGGGCAAACATTAACAATGTATCATCGATCCAAGTTCGTTTTCAAAACAAAGAAAAAAGTATAAAGCGACTCGCATTACCGTAAAAAGGGTAAATAACGCGCGTGCTCTTTATTTTTCTCCCCTGCTTAGAAAATGAGGCAAATCGCAACTTTTCGTCGAGCTTACTATTGGTATCGAACCCGTTAATTTTTTAAGCAACTTTAATTGCCCTTAAGAATTTGAAAAAAATGATAAACTAAATGATTCGTTGGTAGGACGATGACGATAACTAACCTCGTTTAGAATTCACCTCCCAACAATACACGAACATTAGCAAGGTGAATAGTCGCGGCTGGCTTGAATGAAGGAAGGAATGGAGGGTGACGATCGCGGCGCGCGAAAGTGTGTGAGAGATGGAGAGAGGGAAAGAGTGGGAAGGGGAGGGGAGGGGAGAAAGGGTGGGCGTCTGCTTTGCCACTTTGGAAACTCTTGTGAAGTAGCGGGAATTCCGGGCTCGTGGCAATCCCCGTAAGCGGGTCAGAAACTTCTTTCGACCCTTCCTTCCTTCCTTCCTTCCTTTTCCTTGCCACGGTGTTGCCTGAGGTTAGGGCAGTGCGTTTGTATCTACTTCTTATTACCCGGCTTTTCTCTCTCATCCTACCATCGCGCGCTCCATCTTTTTTCATCTCTCGTTTCTTCTGCGCCCGTCGCCGCGTCTTTCTTTCTTCTTTCTTCTTCTGATTCTTTTTTTGTTTCGCTTCCGCGGGATCGAGTTGCCGCGACTATGCTCAATTCCAGTACGCCACTTCTTTTGCTAAAAAGACAACGATGGCACTCTTTCCCGAGAGTTGAAAGTCTCTTTCGAGGGCGGATTACTTTGTTGGCTTTTTTCAACTTCCTCGAGGGGATTCGAGATTCGTGTTTCCCGATGTTGTAAGCGCGATGCCCAACACAAAAGAGACTGCGCGAAAACTTGTCAATTTTTCTTCTGCAAACAAAGTTTAAAGAAAGAAACTAACGACGTAAAATCTCCAAAGATTGTTATTTATGTTATTCGTTCGCGTGCAAGACATATCAACGACGACGACGACGACGACGACGACGACGAACGAGAAATCAATTCGCTGTCAAAACGTTAAGCCATTCGATCTTAACGAGCAATAGGCACCTATATATACATATATGTATATAGTAGGTGCATGAAATTTTCGTGCCGACTGCACGGCATTCAGAAACAATTTAGCGATTACCGATGCTCCCGGCTGCTCGCGAGGCTATCGACGAAGCGCTTTCCTCCTCTTTCCATCATCCACAGTTCGGTGGTTTCTCGTGTTCAACTTTCACTCCGTAATACCTTGCCGTTGTGCCGTCCATGATTCTACAATTGTTACATCTTGAAAGGTCCAATAATTAAATTACACAACTTTAACTTTTTATACACCTACATTGGTGGTTGAGTTTTTATTTTTACCCATATATATATATACGTATACATATGTATATAAATATATAAATCCAAAAGGATAATTGGCTCTTTGTGCATTTCGTGTCGCGCAATTTACTTACTCGCGCAGACAATGACAGAGTGGGCAATAAAGGATCCGGCGATTTTCTCTTTCATCTGACGCGTACAAAAATTGTTTTATTTAAACGCGGAGCGTTACGCCGAGCGGACGGCTGAGGAGCGAAGGAACGATGGCATTAAAACGAGCGAGGTACGTCGGCTTGGATTCATATCGACAGTTGTCTCTCTGAGATTTGCATTGTACATACATTGCGTATAACGGTAACACGTGACGATAGCGTGTACAAGAGGGCAATTGATTCAATCGAGCGCGAACGCTCTCGCGCACCCGTCCCCGGGATAGGAAGCAGCGCATCTGTCTGTGTATGTATTGTATTTGCGTGTGTGTGTGTGTGTGTGTGTGTATACCGTTTGAAAAGCCCACCGATCGATGCCCGCTCGATACATTATCCCCGAGCAGGCGTAACGCGTAATATCGATTCCTCGGTCACGTGGAACCAAACGTGTCCATAGTTTGAAAGTGCAGCGCTTCCGCCTCTCTCCTTTTCTCTCTTTCTCTCTCTCTCTCTCTCTCTCTCTCTCTCTCTTTCTCTCTTTCTCTTTCTCTCACTCGGCTCTTTTCACAATTTTAGCCTTTTAAATAAACTTTCTTATCGCACTTACCATTACTCTACACAAGACTTTAATAGTACATTGTTATTTTTATTTGAGAAATCCAGAATACGTCGATGGAGAATTTATAAAACTTTAATACTCGATGAAATTGCTTTTTTGCTTTATTTTTAATTCCCGTTACGTATCGAAAAATCAAATTTTCTATTATTCATCGTTTAATTAATTTTCATCGCTTATTCATTGGAAAAATATTCTTCTTAATTCTTCGACATATTTAAAAATATAAATCGGGAATTTTTTATTAGTTCGTTTGATTGCGACAACGCGAGCATTTAAAATTGTATAGGCCGAGCGAGTAAGCAACGTCAGCGGATCGATACCGTAAGAAACCCCCGAAAAATCGGCAGAGTAACCCGAGATTACGTTCCTCCCCCATAAGCTCGCGGCTCTTCCTCAAAGGGTTAGCCCGCGCGCGTATTTAGGGATACGCGGAAATCGCATTCTCCGTCCCCTTAGCAAGTCCACTCGAAGCTCGAAAGCCGAACTGGAGCGATATTAAAATTAGAGAGAGAAAGAGAGTGTAAGCCGCAGGTATATATGTACAAGTATACACGTACACATCGTATACGTACATCGGATGTATGTAGAGATCCGTAAAGCAAGGCATACGCGACGCGGTAATATTTCGAGCGAGGGAAGGGACAGCGACGAGGGAGAGTCGGATTCATCGGGGCCGTTACGGTGCGCGCTTGCGAGGGTGGCTCGCGATAAGGGCAGCTCTGAGACGGCCGCTGATCAATGCCGAAAGGGTTGAAGAGCGAAGGCTTCGGGGGCGGCGAGGGGATCGACGCCCGTCGAACCGATCGCTGATAGGGAAATTTCGTTGGAGCCAAGGGCGGCCCGACCCAGCGTAAAAGTACCAAGTTAGGGAAAGGGGGTGAGAAAGAGAGTAAGAGAATAAGAGAGAGAGAGAGAGAGAGAGAGAGAGAGAGAGAGAGAGAGAAAGAAAGAGAAAAAGAGAGAGGTAGATGCGTCACGCGGGCAACGCCATCCAAGTCGTATACTACCGAAAGAGCGGTAAATCTCCTTTCGGACAACTCGCCATTAGCCCGTAACAAGAGCCTCGCTTCGAATGAAAACACGCCGATATTTATTATTGCTAAGCTGGTCAGCCTGGGAAACCTCGGCTTCGCCGGAAAAAGGAGGGTTGCCTTGAGATCCTCGAGCGTCTGCTAATTTTTTCTCCGATATTTTTATATTTTTAATTATAACGAGTTATCGATTTTCTTTCAATGGGAATATCTTAAAATGCAATTATAATGCGCACGTTTTAATTATTGGAAAAATTAATCTTCTAATTATTTTATACATCTCCTTTGATTCTTTTGTTAACTGACTATTGCATTACAATATATTTTCCGCATGATGAATAAAAATCGGACATTTTCCAGAGCAAAAGAGAGAGATGGAGATAAGAGATAGGAAGGAGGGGGGGGGAGAGGAGGGAGAGAGAGAGAGCGAAGTAATTTCCGAGAAACAAGTTTAATAATAATAATGATGATAATAATAATGATAATATTAATAATCTCGCTAATTGAAATTAGCCGTCAATCAACGGGAATAAATAAACAATAAAACGGTTGTTTTCGGTAAAAAGCGTTCAGAATTTTCTTTTTCTTAATACGAATCGTAGCGGCGAACGTAAAATTAGATTATAGACTTTGAGGCGGGTGTACAATCATAAGCAAATATAAGGTCTATGCTTCGATTCTTCGATCGGCTAGGAAAAGGTGGAACGTGGCCGAAGTTCATTATTCAAGGCGTAAATGCGCAGCTCGCCGAGCGAAAATGATAAAAGACCGCCGCGCGAGCTTGGCTCGCGAATAAAGAGCTACGTTGCAGAAGCCGGTAAAAAGGGTTATCGTTCGGTTACTCGCTCGCCAATAAGGGGGTTCTTCGCTCCTCCCCGCGCCTCCTCGCCAAAAGGAAGAGAACTCGGCGGAGCGGCGCCAGCTCTCGAAGCACACACGTCGGAGTATTAACGAAATTTTAACCAATCAATGAGAAGTTCATTAGCTCGATGTACATATATACATATATACATATACACATATATACATAACGTGTAGGACGTAGGTGTATTATATACGAGTATATAAAGTGGTAGTGGTAATGGTAGCGGTAATGGTAGTGGTATTAGTTGGGAGGCATCCTTCTCGGCCCTTTTCTCCCGCTCCCATTCCCGAGTCCGAGGCGCGCAGCCCCTTCGCCGCGACGGGGTAGATCGCGAGCCTGCGATAATAAAGCCGAGAGCGCGCGAGCATCGACTAGTCTACCAACTTTTTCCTTTGTCTCGACGACTTTTCTCCAAGCTTTAACGCGATTTTATACGTTAAAGCTTCGCTGTTTTCACCGTACACCTTGACGCCTGTGTGCGTTTACCTTATTCATTCGTCTTCGACTTTGAACATGTTTTAAATGTTCTAACGACGAGCGTAATAATTTGGTATTCGCGCTGGCGGATATACGCTTTTATTTTAATTTTTCAGTAAAATCGATTCGTATCATAGAAATCGTGATAAAAAAAAAAAAAAAAATCGTTAATGAGCGCTCTTCGTTAAGAAAAATGGTAATTATTAATAATCCAATTGTCGGGACGGACGTCGGGGCTTGTCGATATAAAAAGGCAAGTGACTGGCATATGATATGAGCTATGTCTTGGCACGAAAGAGAACAAAAATTTCCGATCGATTAAAGCGATATATTAAAATTTTTAACGAACAATCGCAAGAGCCTCTCCTGGGGAGAATTAGCCTTCCTCTTTCTCGCTCTCTTTCTCTCTCTCTCTCTCTCTCTCTCTCTGTCCCTCCTTCTCCCGTTCCTTTTCTCTTTGTGAGCCGCGTCTCTGTCCGTCGAAGGGGGCTCCAGTCACATTAGTTATTCCCTCGGCCGCCGCTGCGGGATTCTCACGAATACGTTTTTTGCGCTGTCATTTGTCTCCAATATCTCTCACCGCCCGCACTCTCCGACGTCCCGGTCGGGGAGAGCCCCTTCCTTCCATAGACACAAGCGAGCGAGCGAGCGAGCGAACGAGCGAACGCGCGCGGAAGGCGAGCTCGACTCGCTTCCCGCGCCGATGTATCGAATATAAGCTACGCCGGCAAAAAGAGTCGAAAGCAAAGGGGGAGAAAAGGCGAGAGAACGGCGTAAGTGTCGTCGCGACCGACTCAATGTTGCCAATTCCAAGTGTTCGCGCGGAGCTTTACAAACGTTGTTTTCCTCCTCCCGAGTATTAGTTTTCGTTCTTGCCCGATTCGATGCTCGTCGGCGATGCACCGTTCGCATTTAATCTCGAAGAAATAACGTATTTTTGAGATAATTATAATAACGAGCGTTGAGTGGCTAAAACTCGCTCTCAAGGCTTACCATGTCAAATATGAAACGAGCGCGATCGCGGCAACATATAAATGGCAACGTTGCTTGGCTCATCTCCGTACGGATGATGCGAACGAGACGGACAGAGTGGCACACGCGAAGAGCGCGAGGGTGGTGTCAGCCGGCGAGAGAGAGAGAGAGAGAGAGAGAGAGAGAGAGAGAGAACGAGAAGCAAAAAAGAAAGAGAAAAAGAACGCGATTTAAAACCGCGACGCGCCGGGAGAAGAAGAGAGAGAAAGAAAAAGATTTGCATTTTGAGAGCGAGCCCGCGGAAACGCGTTCGTTGAGAACGGTGAGCTTGCTTTGTTGCTTCGAGAGGGTGGGTTACGAAACGCATCTCACATATGCGCGCCTCTATACCCAGCTCCGGAAAAAGGATCGTCCATATAAACCGCGTACGATCTGACTTTTGCGCCTCGAGCCTTCTTTCTCTCTCTCTCTCTCTCTCTCTCTCTCTCTCCCTCTCTCTTTTTCTCTCTCCCTCGGTAATTAAAATATAAAGATTCAAAATCTCTTGTATTTTTCGCTAGTGCACTTAGCTAAAATTAAACGGCAAAAATTTTCACGCTTTATTTAAACACACAGTAGCTAGCTTTTTTAATCATATCTTTAATTTTACTCATTCCGTTTTTTAAAGAAATATATGTATTTTTAAAATTATAATAAAAACATTGAAATAATTAGTATAGCTCAAGATTTATAAAGAATTATGCAACCATGGATAAAAAGTTTTGAACAAAGACAAAATTCACGTAAGACGCGGCGTTATCGAAATAAATAATTAATTAAAAACAATGCGACTAAAAAAATTTTTAACGAACTTTTTCGGTGAATGCGAGCGCAAAAGCATATGAAAGAACTTACAAATAAACTGCGTGGAAAGTTTGAAGGGTGTTACAGAAAATAATAATATAACGAGACAATGAGACGGTATTCGATCATCAGATAATTAGCGGTATCGCGGATTCTGGAATTTCGCCATCTATTCGGTAGGTACTTTCCTCTTCGTCCAACTCGCGCAGCGGCACCCGGCGTTTCTCTTCTCACCCGCTAGAAGCACAACAACTTTCTCATTAGTCGGGCGACAATGCGACAACGTTAGCCGTCTATATCTGCCGGAGTATAATAACGCGCGTGGCTTCAGACGACGATCGGCGATTGTCGCGCACCCGCGAGCCCATCCATACCTACACACCGCAGCTCCTCCATTCTTCCCGGCGTTGCGATACCCCCCCCCCCTTCGCTTCCCCCCTCGACCCCTATCCCCACCGCCCGCGATCCTCTCCTCGCTCGCGCACAAAACAGACAATATCGGGCCGCTAAGCCGCGCGAAGTGCGCCGCGCGGAAAAATCATCGACGTCGACGCCGTCGACACCGTCGGCGGGAGAATGGGAAATGGAAACGAGCCCGAGCTGAGTGCACAAATCGAGCGCGAGAGTTCATATATGGAGCGCACCTGCCAATAAACGATCCCGCCACACGTACACGCCACCGGCAACGATTCCGAAGCTGCTGATTATGAAATAAACGGCTGACGCGCGCTCGCGCCCACACGACCCCATTGACTCTTGTTATAGCTTGACGCGCCGAGCTTTCGACAGCCGATCGGTCGCTCTTTCGTTAACTCCTCACTTTGTCGAGGATTCCCGCGAAATTAACTTTTTCGCTTCGGGTTTTCAAACATCGACTATTAATAGATGACGCGCTTTTTCAAAATTTTATGAAAAATATTTGAATTTAAAAATTAACCTGAAATACGTCAGAGTTATTCGAAGCTATCGATTAAAAATTGTTGATTTTTTAAAAATTTATAATGTCAACTATATTTTTTCTTCTCCACAAATAACGTTGTTGAATAATCAAAGCCAGAATTTTGGTTAATTAAACGAAAAGAAAACTTTAGCGTTCGAAAATCCGCGCAGCGTAAAATAGATCGGAGAGAACCATTGTTTCTCTTGGTTGGAAAATTACCACCATAATTTTTTGCTCTTCTTGAAGGGGAATAAAAAAAAGTAATATAGGTGAATCGCAGCGGCTAAAAAAAAAACGAAGAAAAGCTCGCGTATTCACGAAAGTGAGAGAGAAAGAGAGAGAGAGAGAGAGAGAGAGTAAGAGAGAGAGAGAGAGAGGATAGAAAGCTTTTGAGTCGGAAGGGCCGACAGAAGCCGCACCGCAAATTTCACCCAATATTACGCACGCTCGGATGAATGTCTCGATGTCCCTGTGGTGCAGCTTCTGTAAGTGAGAGAGCGGGAAAGAGAGAGAGAGAGAGAGATAGAGAGAGAGAGAGAGAGAAAGAGAGTGAGAGAGAGAAAACTCTCTCCGCTTTTCCTTCTGCCATTCCGTTTCTCTCGTTTTAATATTTCTCCGGGCGAATGCCTCGACTAATATATGGCTTCTGCCGAAGCGGCACAGACACGTAGACGCGGAATAAGAGGGAGAAAGGGGGAGAAAGGGGAAGACAGGGGGAGGGGGCTAGACCGGCCGCGAACGGACACCGCGTCCGTACGTATTCATACGGGAGCGCCCGGACTGCTCTCCTCTCCTCGTAATGCAAATCAGCGATGTATAGGTATATATCGTGCGGTTAATATTAATTCTCGGGCTCTCACATGCCCGATCGAGTTTGCCACCCTGTATCGCATCCGCGTTCTCAGAAGTCGGATGCAATCGCTGGAATTTCCTCTCTCCCCCTCTCTTTCTTCTTCTTCTTCTTCTTTTTCCTTCGTTTTTGCTGGCTTCCGCGACCAATTCCGATAGCTGCCCGTATTTTAAAACAAATGCATGTCCTCCTTCCACCTCGTTCTCGTACCGCTTTTAGCGCGTTTCCGCAACTTTTATGGGAGTTTCGCAATTGTGCTTACGCTTAAAAATTAACCGGTGTCGTTTCAAACCGATCGAAATACGTGCCGTCCGGTTTGATATTACTCAAAGTACGCACGACGATAAATAATCATCGGGGAATATAAATAGCAGCGCGTACGAAGCGGTGTTTCGTTACACCGTTGGTATAGTAGTAGCTTATAACTAGAGAATGCGGAGAGTCTTTGAAAAAGTGGGTGAAGTCGCGGTGTACTTGGACACGTGTCCAATCGATTCTACAGCGACGCATTTCAACCGACAATCGGCTTCTTCGATTCTATAACGCCCTCCGCCTCGCTGTCCATTATACATACCTCGAGCGCGGCTATTGTTATTATACATATATGTATATATTCGTCTCTTTCGCGTCAGTCATTCGAGCCCATAAAATGATTATGAGGAATTATTCAGCCCTTACGCGCATTGATCGCAAAAAGCAGCGGCGGCTGACGCGAGCACCCATCGATGGAAGGAGAGCGCGGCTCGTAATTAACGAAAAATATTTCGGATCAGAGAGAAATAATTCAGCGGGCGCCGTTTCCATTATAAAGGCAATAACCTGGCGCGTCGAATTTCTCTCTCTCTCTCTCTCTCTCTCTCGCTTACTCTCACGGCCTCCTTCCCTCTGGCTGGACGGCGTTACAAGTGCGGTTCTCATAATCTGATGTGTATTATACGACTGAACGCTCGTACGGGCCGGCTTGGGGGTGGCTCTCGGGGTGGCTCTCGGGGTGGCTCTCGGGTTGGCTCTCGGGATGGCTCTCGGGATGGCTCTCGGGATGACCAGCGCTGGCGCCGAGTAAAAGAAAGAGAAAGAAGAGAACTCGCATCCCCTCGCGGCGCTCCTCCTACGCGCGAGCTCGTAATAAGCATAAATCCTCCGAGGCTTATCTCGAGTCGGCCAAAAGAACGCTAAAATAAAATATCATACATTCTGGCTTCTACCCTTCTGTGCGCCGCCGACCTCGCGTTGTCGTTTTCGTTGTTGTCGTTGTTCTCGCTGTTGTTGTTGTTGTTGTTGTCGTAAAGCGTTGCGCCTTTGCGCCCTTCTCGTCGACACCCAGCTCGCGTGCTCGCTCGTTTTATTCTCCACTTTGTTGTGATCGAGCTTTTTTTCTCGCTCGCTCTCTCTCTCTTTCTCTCTCTCGTTCCCAGGGCGATAGGTATTGTTACCTGCGCTCGGCGCGTGCTCTCGCTTCGAAAGAGTGCCTACAAGTGCGCTCTCAATCGAACGATACAACGATCTATTGTGCAGTTGAACATTGCGCCCTTTCGTGGAAAAAAAATTGTTACCGTTAGGGTAAGGGAGCAAAGGAGCTTTTTTCCTCGGCACACCCTGTGAATACATTTGCTTTATCACAATCGCTGCGCCGCTTTTACTTTAACACTTTAAAGGTCTCGAGGAATTTCCTGCTCGAGAGTGTGAACGTAAGCGCATTTTTTTCATAGCTAATGGAACATTTGAGAGAAAATAAAATATTGAATTTTATAAGCACGTGCACTGACAGTTGTTTAACCAACTTGATTTTTCTTCTTTATTTGTTGCATTTATTTATTAATTTTATTTTTTTTTTTATTTTTTTTTTTTGTTTTTTGTTTTTTTCTCTTTTTTTTTTTTTTTTTTTATAAAATATTACTTTCACGAATTAAAGTTCTTTCTGCTTCTTATGGCGGTTATAATTTAAAATATTTATCGGCGTCTAAGCGACTCATCGCGCGCACCTATTTAGACGCAATTGAGCAACAACGCAAAGCGCGTCGATGCGGTGGCCGAGATAGTCTCGCCCCAAGCCGTGTAATGAGGCGCGATGCAGTCTTCACAAAAGCAGTCTGGCGCCACTGACTTCCTTACCGGAGAGTTGCGAGAAAGAAAAAAATAAAGAGATGGTGAAAAGGAGAGAAGGGGAGCGGATAAAAGCGACGCGACTGGTAGCGTACACTACTTGAGTTAAACGAAAATTCGAGGCGAACGAGACGAAAGCGGGGAGACACGGATAGAGCGCGAAAGGGGTACGTACGGAGGAAGAAGAAAGGAGGGTAAACCGAAGGGTTGAGCTCGAAGCCCGATCAGTCATTAGACAAGTGAGTATTCGCATATATCGAGTTGTAAAATCGATAGGGGTGTCCGTTAGCCGTGTATCCTGTAAGGAACGCGGCGCGGCTGCTTCGCACTCACTATCTATTTCTCTCTCTCTCTCTCTCTCTCTCTCTCGCTTCTGATTGTCAAGGGGTGGGGATGAGATGCGAGTCAGGCGCACGCCACCTTCTGGCCTCCTCCGGCCTTCCCACCGTCTTTCTCTTACCCCGTTCTCGCGCGCGCGAGCCATCGCATCGCGAGCCCCTTTCTCGCACTCTCTCTCTCTCTCTCTCTCTCTCTCTTTCTCTCTCGCTCTCCGTCTCCCTTGCGCGCCCGCGCGCTTCCTATATTTCCCCTTCGACCCCTTTTGTTGCTTCGGTCTCACTCCCTCCTCCTCCTCTTCCCGCGGCGGCGCTACCTCCTCCGCCACCCGCTTCCACCCGCAAGCCGCAGTTCTCTGGCCGTCAAACCACCCTCGACTCGACTCGAGCTCTCTCTCTCTCTCTCTCTCTTTCTCTTTCTCGTTCTCTTTCTCTCTTCGCATCTCTCTCCGCTTTTCCTTTCCATAGGCATCCTCTGCCGCCGAACGTATCCAGTCCTTGCATATTAATCCTACCCATAATTCCCACTTCCAGTTTCGGCAACCCTTCGCTCGCCCGCTCGTCGGAATATAAGGGGGAAAGAGTCGAAGAGAGCGGGAGGAAAGAAGAGCACGACGAGAGAAAGAGAAAGCGAGTGGCCGAGGCAACCTATCGATTGGGCTTTCTTTCCTAAAGCAGCCTGGCTTTTAATTGGCATTCTCCTGCGGCGAGAAGAGAAGCGGTGCAGCTCAGTCGAGCGCGTACGAGAAAGAGAAAGAGAGAGAGAGAGAGAGAGAGAGAGAGAGAGAGAGAGAGAAAGCGGGAGAAATGAGATTAAGAGAGAAAGAGGGTGGAAGAGACGGAGCCACACGCCGCGCCGATGCCTGGGGACCCGCTTATACTCGCGGACCGAAAGGGTTGTTGCTTGCCACGGCCAGCGATTCAGGTATCTGGCGACTTTCTTTTTACCGGCTTTTTTAATTCTTCTTTTATCTTTGCGTACAAATTTTTTGTTCCATTATCTCAGTGAGTCTCGGCCGAATTCCGACTCGCACTCGCACAACCCTTATTTTACGCCCTTGTGTCGCTGACCGGGCCGGACGCCGCGGGGACGGGGCAACGGAGTGGAGAGAGAGAGAGAAAGAAAGAGAGAGAGAGAGAGAGAGAGAGAGAGAGAGAGAGAGAGAGAGATAGGCGAATTATATATACTTATGCGAGAACCCTTTCACTTGGTCTTTTTTACACGAAATGTCGTGCCTCGACGATACGAT
The DNA here is from genome assembly GCA_949987625.1 of Chalcis sispes. Taxonomy (NCBI): domain Eukaryota; kingdom Metazoa; phylum Arthropoda; class Insecta; order Hymenoptera; family Chalcididae; genus Chalcis; species Chalcis sispes. The sequence continues at coordinate 794,840 of OX465096.1, forward strand.
ACGGCGCTTTGTACGCTCGCTCTCTCTTTGTGCTCAAACTCGGAATTTCGCGAGTTTGCCGAGGCGCGCTCGCGGCTGCCAATAAACGTCAGGGCTTTGACGGGAGCGCGCGAACCCCGCTAGAAGTTCGCGAGGGAGAAAGAGAGAGAGCGAGCCAGAAATTAAGATTGACGCCTGTCACCGTGTTTCCTTGGGAATAATCGATTCGCAAATTCATGCGCGAATGACTGAAAAGAAAAAATATATGCCAATAATCGTAAGTGAGAAGCTTACCTCCGTATTCGTATCGACCTTTGTTTTTCATCGTTCCTTTGTACAATTTATCTCGCTCGAATAATTATTTTTAATTTGTCTCTTGCTCAGCAACGACTTTATTCAACTTTTCATTTTTTATTACATTCGCGTCACTGGCGTTTATATTTTTTTTTTTTTTTTTTTATTTCTTCTTTTTTTTTATCATATACATCGCACAATCGATGTAAGTTTTATATTATCTTAAAAATTAAATTTACGAAACTCGGAGCAATTTTCAAGCTTGTAAAAAAGAACAAACAATAAAAAAACTTGTAAAAGTAAGGGGGGGAAAAATAACCCATGAAAAAGGTTAAAAATGACGTCGTATAGATTGGCAAAGCTCGAGTATCGCGGATGAGCAGCATCGTAAAATTAACGGCTCGCCAACGGCCACGGATCGTTCCCCGGCTCGGGCGCGCGCTTATATTGTAAGTGCGCAATGCTGCCGGGGGCGAGATCCTAACGTGCGTGGCCGAGGCGAACGCGCGAAAGAAGAGAAGGCGCGAGAGAGAGAGAGAGAGAAAGAGGGGGGAGGGGAGGGGAGGGAGAAAGAGCGAGAAGGAGAGTGAGAGAACGGGCAAGCGGACGAGCGAGAAAAGAGAAACGGTTTTGCATATGCGCGCTTAGCCGTGTGTGCGTGAAGATTGATTATGCCGCGGGAGAAAATGTGATCAATAGCCGGCAAACAAAGGCCCTGGCTCGCAATGCAAATAGCAAAAATCAGCCAAGGATTAGGGCTTTTCACTCCTTCTTGCGTTCCGCGCGCCTTCATTATATGTTATACATATATTTTTCAAGCCGGAGGACAAAAGCCGGAGCGAATTCTTTCGTTTAACGTGGCGCGCTTTAGAGAGAGAAAGAGAGAGAGATAGATAGATAGAGAGAGAGAGAGAGAGAGAGAGAGAGAGCGAGAGTGAGAGAGAAGAAATGCACGCGCGCGGACGATCAATCGCGACTTCCGGTTTTCGCTCACCTTGCTCGTCTCGGCTCGCCTTTGCGGTTCCTTTCTTTGTTTATCTCGGGATCGATTGTCCGAGCTTTTTCACCCTAGCACAATTACGGCCCATTCACAGCGGCGAGAGCGATTCTCTTTCTCTACGTTTTCCTTAGGTACGCCCGCGCCTGCGCGCGCGTATTAAATCGCGTCCGTAATCAAATTAAGATCACGCGTTGGGAAAAAAATGAATCGGGCACTCTGTCCGTTCTCCCTCCGACACTTTTTTTCCTCATTGTTGGCCCGTATGTTGCGTCGCTTGCATTCTTTCGCCCTTTGTCGAGACGCTCGCTCGCTTTTAAGGGATACAATGGGCTGCGTCTACTAATGACGAATAAAATAAAATGCTTAGACGACGCGAGGAAGAAACCTTAGATTTGATTACGTTTGGATGAATGAGCGAGGTACGAATAAATACTTGCGAGCGGCTCTTTAATTTTGCCGATGAGAAGCCGATATATGCGAGCGCGAGCGTCCACTTATATATATATAAGCGAGCTCTAAGGTCGACCGCGTTCGGATCTAAGGCGACTATGTGTACATATGTGTATATAGTATATATGTACTCTTACGTCGAGGATCGGCTGCGGGACCGGTGAGACGATATCGTTCTGCCGGTCGCAACGATCGGACGTGTTCTCGCGGCTTTTATACGCGTGAAGACATTAAATTTAACGGCTAAGGTTACGCCTGCGTGGACTCAGAGGCTCGCATGCGAAGTTTGGTTATTAATTTCATCGATATGCGCGTCCGTGGAACGTTTCGTACGATTTGTTGATCGCCGATGTTCTAGTTGTAGCTTTATTATTATACATTTAAGCGCGACAATTACCACCAATTCTCGCCACTCACATTTTTATTTTATTATTTTAGAACGCTGATTTTATTTGCACAATGTGAGATTAAAATTGTTTTTAAACTAAAAGTAAAATTTTGTAAAAAAAAATGGACAATTAATTATAATGTGTATATGAATAAATGTATAAACTATTTAAGTAATAAAATGGCTCGACACTTTGTAATTAATCAATAATGTTCTCAGACGATATTCAAAAGGTTGAAAAAGAGCGAGCGAGCGAGAGAGAGAGAGAGAGAGAGAGAGAGAGAGGGTCGTCGATTATGGGTGAATGCGGCTGATCGAGGCTCGCTAGGGTCGTCGAACGCTAGGGTGTTAACTTCACCTGTCCTTTGCTCGGCGTCACCGACGCCGCTGCCGCTGCCACCGCCGCCTCGGAATCCCTTAACGATACTCGCTCGTCGCCGGTCGTGCTTAGCGACACTAATGGCGGACGCGATTACGAGCGATCGCGGTAACTTCGGAAACTCGAACTATACCGTCGTCGCGGGTACATTCGGCTATCGAGCCATCGCCGCCTCCCCACCCCCACATCCCCACCCGACCCCCTTCGGTATTAAAGCAGCTCCGCCATCGAATCGACATATGGATACTCTGATTGAAGCACCGCTTGAAACTTATACGTGGATGTCGCGAGGCGCCCTCGTATTGATTATAACGAAGAAAAAAAGTGTCGCAAGTACGTGGAAAGCGGTTAGGGTGTTCGATTGCTCGATGAATAAAATAACGAGGAAGAGATAGCGGGAAAAAAAATTGAAGCATCGCGCGCCCTCGAGGACACTCGATTACGAGGAGGCGTGCGCGCAATCGATGTGCAAATCGAGCCCAACGCCTGCATAATTACCAACATCGATTCACCTCTAACCAGCCTGATATTCCCGTTAATTTCGATTCGCGTAAACGAGAACGCAAACGAGAACGCGAGCGCGTAAGAGCCCAGAGCCGGTATAGATATGCCGGTATACGCAATCTAAAACATTGCGCTCTCTCTCTCTCGCTCTCTTTCTCTATTGAAAAATAAAAGAGAAAGCGAGAAAAGGGCGCGTGGCAGAGAGAGAGAGAGAGAGAGAGAGCAAAAATAAAAGGCAAATCGCGAAGAAGAAATAGCGCGGATCGCGTTGATTAAGCCGTTAGCCCGGTGTACCGAGCCGCTCTGTATCGGAAAAAGAGCGGAAAAAGGCCGAGGCGGCGTTCGTAAAATAATCGGCGTCATCGGGCGCATCGAGTAGCGGGAAAGCGCTCGGCTTTGGGGCTTTTCATCTCGCGCTTTCGCGGTGTTCGCGCGGGCG